>MDKH01211337.1:0-23268 GCA_005239495.1 Nicotiana undulata | reverse complement strand
CCTTCTAGCACCGTTTTTCATAGCATGGTAGTGTGGTGGTCAACTAAAGACAGACAAGTAATAGACTTCACACATCAACATAATTCGGATACCCAGTTGCACATATTCATAACAATACACGTACCGTATGCTCGAACACCACAATTGATTTTACAAAGATTAAAGTTAGCCATACATACCTGGTGTCGAGTTTCCATTTTTACTATAACTCACAATCACCGAACCGACTAGTACCGTCAATCTAGTTCCCAATTAGACATATTCAACTCAGAATTGGAAGTCATGCATTCAACTTGGACTCTCTCTCAAGCATTTTGTCAAATACTATGTGAACCCATTAGATTACCAACCCTACCTTTGTGAAGTTTACCCCAACCCACTCCGTCTTACTAGATTAGTACCATTATTAAACATGCATTCAAGGTCTTGGCTAATATCTCTAAGAATCAATCCATGCCAACCCTCCCTTTGTTTAAGAATCAGAAAATTAATGGAAGAAAAAGAAGGGGTTGGGAACCCTTACCTGCTAGAATGGGGAAGAAGGAGATTACTCGAATTACCAGGCCTGGGAGACCTTGAAAATCACTTTGATGGAAGGACCACTTCCTTTCTCAAGAACCTTCATTTCCTTCTATCTATTTTGTTCAGAAAACTTGTTAAAATGAAAGGGGGCAGGGGTTAAATGAAACTGGGGTCGGGTATAAAAATTTAGAAAATTAAACGACCGTGTCGGATATGCGGTCAGGAATGCGATCGCATTCCGGATATGCGGTCCGCATATTGGACCGCAGAATGGCCCCCAGGTGGGCCAAATTATGAAAACATTCTGCCCGGGTATGCGACCACTATGCGGTCCGCATACACGTTATGTGATCGCATTGTGCGTCGCATAACACCCCTTCAGTTGGGAAGTGATATGCCCGTGTATGTGACCACTATGCGGTCCGCATACACGTTATGCGATATCATTGTGCGTCGCATAACACCCCTTCAGTTGGGCAGTGATCTGCCCGTGTATGCCACCACTATGCGGTCCGCATACACGTTATGCGATCGCATAGTGCGTCACATAACACCCAATTTCTGGAAAAATTAAGTTCTTTCAAATTCCGGGGTACTTTTACAAAAATCAAGGTCCGTTTTAAGACTTTCCACAGTGATAACAACTCGGGGACTTATTCGGGCATTATTTTAAGCAAGAAATTTTTACGGGTCTTCACAATAGCATTTACAAAACTATTTGTAAACCTAAGGATTACCTCTAATACCTTTGTGGAAACCAGCCTCTACTTGTTGCGGCAACTTCAAGTTAACTCTATCTTGAATACAAGACTCAAAGTACCTAGTAGAATTGCTTCTAGATAAGGCTGAAAGGTATAATTAGAAACATCTACTACCATGAAACTAGAATAAAAGATAAACACTTGGAACTGGTTCTTCTATCTGGTTTATGTAGCTTTAGGTTCGCACACTTGAATCACACAAGAATTGATTGCAAAATGCCTTGCTATTTCGCTATCAACTCAGGTTTAACTTCAGCGTTTGTGCGTACTTGTAAAATGAGAATATCTTGCCATTTATAGATTTAGTAGAATAGGAAATAACTAGAGTTCTAGTGTTATACTCTTCCATGGTGGAAGTGTTTCAGTTATCTTTAACTTCTAACTCCTCCCTTATCTAGTATAGAGTTCTCTCGAGTAAGGATTCCTTCACGTTATTGTTTATGCAACCATTTCGTTGAGAAGATATCAAATATAACCACTTAATCTTATCTCCTTTATGTGCATGCCTTGTTATTGATTCTTCCTGTGCACACTATGTATGGATCTGGTTCATACTTGAGTTCCTTCGTCAATCATCAAAACAAACTTTACTTAGGCGAACAAGCCATCAACCTTCTAAAAATAATTTAGAAATAAATTTCAATAATTTTAGCGTTACACCCCATGTTTTCGTACATCAAAGTATGCCATAAGTAAATTGAAGCCCAAAATTGAGATATTACATCCCGCGTTTTCGTACGTTAAAGTTTCATCGTAAGTTAATCAACATATGCTTAGGAATGAGATTATTTTTCAGTATATAAATATTTATGTTATTATAACATATGTTACATAAGAATCATGAAGGTTAGAGGGTAAACAAATCGAAGTAAATGAGTTTCGTCGAAGTTTGTCAATATGTGATAAAATATGGTCCAAACTAAAATACCCCATATTTTTGGACTAGTGACATACAAGGTACCACATGACCATGATAGTAAGGTGTATAAAGTATGTTAAAAGTGAGTAGTATTATAAGTAATTTGAGATAATTCTTAATGATATGGATAATTGGGTAATCAATAATTTTTAATGGGAGATTAACTAATTAATTCAAATCTTTGAATAAAATTTATGAACCTTAACGTGGCAGCTACCTTAGCTAATTGTGACTCTTTGGTTCATGAGATAGGTGGCCTACTTAGAAAATTCTTTGGCCAAATAAGCCACATAATTGGGGCCCACGCCCATTAATACAAAAGGCCTCTCTAACTCACAAACTTGAGATGCTTATGACGACAAAGTAACGCATGGAATTGTCAAAGAAGGAATTCATATGAACCTTTACAATGCTATAATAGAGTGAATTGCAAATTATAAGGGAGCCCGGTACAATCTTTCTCAAGCATATCATACGGATTTTTCCCTACTTCGATCTCGCCGTTACATTTTTATTTCACGATTGACATGTGTTAGAAGGATTGTCAAGAGAATCGGCTCAGGTATGTTAAGGTTATCCCTTCTTTTCTTTTGTCGTCATCCATATGATACAAACGAAACGAGAAAATGCACAACTTTCATAAATGACTCTATTCATAGAAGTACCTTCGTTCTTGATTCCCCATGTGTCTTGTCAGCCCTTACCTCGGAGAGCGCGATTGGCGCTCTACCAAGTGAACCCGGTCGAGCAAGCCTTTACGACCTTTCTTGCCTTACTCATTCATGATCAAAAGGGGACATGTTACCATTAATTTAACAGGGGAGAGATCGTATGTATATACATATATCAACATTTCTAGTTCATTTTACATAACTTTCACTACACCATAGCTAAATTCTCAAAATTGCAAACACTTTGCAATTTAGTGAGAAAAGAGTTTCAAAATACAATATAGTCCGGTAACCCTTTCAGTACCCATACATGATCCATACTAACGTCTACAAAGCCTCTAAAGATACAAAATACATATATGACCTTGCCGGAGACAAGGCCCCGGCTATACCTCAAAACATGGTAAATTATATCAAAAGAAGAACTACAAAACCCATGGAAGAAATGGGGGCTCACCAAGACTCCTGCGAGGAGGATGCACCACTATTTGCGATCGCCACTGTCTGTTATAGAACCACCCACATCCATTCAAAGATGTAGCACCCCTGGCAAAAGGGACGTTAGTACTGTCGAATAGTACTAGTATGTATAACTAAGCACCGTATCCTTAGAAAGATCAATAATTCCAGAAGAAGTAATCAAGAAATCAATGAGAAACATAGGCAACACCACACAATCAAATAAAGAATCATATAAGATTTCAAGTGGGATTAATGTAGCTTTAGCTTGGGCCATTATTAGCATTAACACCTCATTATTCACAATACCACCAACTCTTATACGGAGTCCGATCACTACCCGACCGGCTAGGTTATCTCCCTTTGAGATATTATTCCACAATTTCAATTCTTGTTTTAATTCCCGATCAGTTCACAACAAAATACCATAATATGTGCCGCATGGTGTCCGATCAACACCCGATCGGCTAGGCCGTCTTACTCAAGACATTTCCACTTTTCATCAATCATCTCACTCCCTATTTCATACACATATTTGAATTCCTTAAATGTTAGTGGCCACAATTGTTAATTCATACCTGGCAGTTGGCCGCATTTCCTAAATTCGAGTTCATTCCACATATTTCACATTGTTATCAATTTCGTCAACAAACCTTTCAATTCAAGATATGAAGTATACATAGTAGAAAACATGAATTGTGGGCATATAGAGGATGTCACATGCTTTTGCAATTTAACACATATTCCATAACTTCAAAACATCACCAATTAAGAACATGACATAATGGGGAGCATTTGAATAAAAATTGCACATAAAGTCTTGCAACACTAGCACATTTGGGACATCAGTTCCCAAATCTATCAAGGTTGGAACTTGCACTAATTTTAGGGGCACGATGGAGGTCGATTTCTAAGAAGATGGGGTTTTAGCCATACATACCTCAATTGAGATTTTCTTAATTCCTACAATGTTCCGGAATGTTTGAAACTTCAATCTATTCTAGCAATGCAGCACAATTGAGCCCATAATTAGGAAAATGATCATAATCCTAGCTCACTTGAGCATTTTATCAAACATCATGTGTTCATTAAGGATTTTATGGTTTCTTTATGGAAGATTACACCAACCAATACCACATTCTTCTCTATATGTGATTTAAAATTCCCCCACATCTTGTAATAACACATGCAAGCAATAGAATTAGCCTCGTCCCCATGAATTATCTCACTAATATCCCGTTATATCTATGTTTGGAATTAAGAGCCAGGGTGACGAAGTCTTACCTCTTAGGATAAAGAACTTGGTGCCTCACTTAAATATGTTCAAAGTTTTAAGTTATAATTGAAGAACAATTTGATGAAGATTAGGCCCTACCTCTAGGACTCCCTTTCTCTCACTCTTGAAATATCAGAAAATGTGCTCAAATTGGTCTAAAAGGGGTGTTTTAACGGAATGGGGGTCGGGTTTTAAATTAAGAAATGGGTGCCCTGACATAGGTCTGCGGTCGCATATTCGACAACATAATGGTTATGTGATCCGCAAAATGATGGAAAAAATAGCCCTCAGGGGCTTTAAATTTTCTGCCCAGGTATGCGACCAGTATGTGGTCCACATACTTTTTCTGTGGTCGTATAAAGCACCGCATAACCCCCTTCGCAGAAACCAAAGAGAAATTATGCGGTTAATATGCAGCCCTCACAATGGTAATGCGGTCGCATAATTGACCGCAAAACGGATCTAAAAAATTGGCCGACGTTTTGCTTCACTCTGCGGCCATTATGGGGTCCGCAAAGTGATTATGCGGCCGCATAAACGCACATATTTTTGAACCATTTTCCTTCAGCCAAAAATTTTACTGTTCAATCCGAAAGGTCTGAACAGTGACATGAAATTCGTGATACATATATATACGTAATCTTATAAAAATATCCGCCTAAGTGGGCATCATAATTGTAACGACCCGGTCGGTCGTTACCTAGAACATTCATTGGTTTCACTATTTCTGCCTTGTCATAGCTTGGTTAGACTGTTCACGATGTGTTAGAGTTGGTTAGCTCGGGTTCGGAGGGATTATAGAAGGAATTGAGACACTTAGTCTCTAAAAGTAGCTTTAGAGTTGGAAAAGTCAACTGAGAGTTGACTTATTAGTAAACGACCTCGGAATGCAGATTCTATGGCTCGGATAGCTTCGTTAGGTAATTTGGGACTTAGGAGTGTATTCGGAATATTTTTGTGTTGTCCGATGTAGAATTAGGCTTGAATTGGCGAAAGTTAGTTTTTGGCGATTTTCGGTCAGTAGTGGAAAATAGGCTATCGGGAGTCGGAATGGAATTTCGATAGTTAGTACAAGTTCGTAATTTCATTTTGGATATGTCTGCAAAATTTCAGGTCAATCGGAGTTGCTTTGGGTAGTTTCGGCATTGTTGTTGGAATTTAGAAATTTGGAAGTTCATAGGCTTGAATTCGATGTGATTTTGGTATTTCGATGTTATCTTGGGTGTTTCGAGGGTGAAAATAAGTTTGAATGATCATATATGATGCGTTGGTATGTTTGGTTGGGGTCCCGAGGGGCTCAGGATGGTTTTGTGTGATTAACAGAGAGTTTTGAATATTTTTGTTGTTGCTGAAGTTGCTGGTGCTGTTGTTTTCACACCTGCGGATGAGGAGCCGCAGGTGCGAATTTTGGTCAGCCTGGAGGGAGGCCGCAGGTGCGGTTATTTGGACTGCAGGTGCGGAATTCGGGACGCAGGTGCGGATTTAGGCCGTTGAATGAATTTCCGCAGGTGCGGTCACCTGAAACGCAGGTGCGAGGGCAAGTGTCGCAGGTGCGAAAACCATGGGCAGAAAGTTTAAGTTTAAGTCCTAAAATGAGGGTTGTAAGACATTTTTCAAAACACCATTAGAGAGCTCGGGAGAAGGAGATTTTTGGAGAGATTTTCAGTGGGAGTATTGTGGTAAGCGTTCTTCAATCTCTTTTAGTCTAATTTCATGAATTAGTATTGATTTTTACCATGTAAATTGAGGAATCAAAGTGGAAATTGGGGAAGAATAGGAAGAGAAGTTGGGAAACTCTTTTGATGATTGAAACGGTATTTGAGGTCAGCTTTTGGTAAATTTTATATGGGTAGACTCGGGGAAGAACAAGGATTCCAGTTTTGTTAATTTTATCGAATTTAGAGACATGGGCCTAGGGGTCGAGTTTGACCAATTTCGAGATTTTTGAGTATTTTTAATAAATTTTGATTGGGTTTCATTCCTTTGTATATTATGATGATATAAATCTCCTTGTTGGTAGATTTGGAGCGCTCGGAGGCCGAAATTAGGGGCTAGGGAACTGCGGAGTAGTATTTTAGCCGGTTTTGAGGTAAGTAACGGTTCCAAACTTGGAACTGAGGGTTCGGAACCCAAAATAATCTGATATTTGATGTAAGTTAAGTTGACGCACTTGCCAAGTGACGGGCATGCGGGCGTGCAACGAATATTTGTGCCCTGGTCCAATGGCACTGCCTAATGGTTATTCCAGGCGGATTCTTGTATTGTGAAGGTTGTATTTACCTTGAACGTACTAGAAATTGTGTTCAGTATAAATGTTAATGCTTCACGCCGATATGTTCAGAACGGAATGGTCGATTGTTGCTGTCTCTATCTGTGATTATTTGCTTTAATATACTCAGTCTTGTTATAGCATATGTTTCATGCCTCCATCTTAGAAGTTGCTAGTTTATTTCTATATTATCATTGTTTTGGGTTGATTGTTATATTTGAGAGCATTGTGAGTGAGACTGGAAAGTATTGACTGAGTGAGGCCGAGGGCCTGGTATTGAGACTGTTATGAGATTGGACTGCACACTGCAACGATCCTTGAATCATGCCTTCGTTGGCTTGATATAGCGCTTTGGCATATAGGAGCCCATCTGGAGTCTTTACACCCCCAGTGAGCGCATAGATATTGAGGGATGGATCGTCCCTGGACATGGATCTTGTCCGAGTGATATGTTATGGAGATGGATCTTCTCCGTGGGGATGGACTGGCCTTTTCCTCCGTAATCGGTGACTATGTCACTTAGGTTTATGCATAATCCGGGATGGACCTTCCCTGGGCCTGAAGGCCAATTCTAGTACTGAGTGGACTTCCCTGTGAGAGTAGGGATACTGTGTACATCTTATTTCTGATTCTTTATGATCATATACTAGTATGTAGAGTTTACAGACATAATGTGGTGCATCTTTCTTATTTTTCTGCTATATTACTGACATGTTCAACATATATACTGTTGTTCATAAACATCAGAGGTTTAGTCTGTCACTACCTCTCAGCCCATAGTTTAGTTTCGTTACTACTGAGTTGGTGTACTCATGTTAACTCCTGCACCTTTTGTGCAGATGCAGGTACACCGGACTTGGCTCTAGTCATTGAGTAGCAGCAGTTTCCATTAGAGTTGTCGAGGTAGCAGCTGGCGACCGTAATCTCGTCATCTCTTTCCCATTCTACCTTTTGTTATTTATTTTTCAAACTATGTTGGTCATTCCTCTTTTAGTTACATTGTGTATTAACAGCTCATGACTGTGTGACACTGGATCCGGGATTGTAGGATTTGAGTTTTGTTTCATAAGTTGCCTCAACTTTAGATTTCTTATTGTTATTATTTTTAGACTTATTAAAAATGGTATTTCACTTGTAATTGGACCTATTTTGAAATAAATGGGTGGTTGTCCTGGTTCCACGACATGCGCCATCACGACTTCGGAAAATAGGTCTTGACAAGTTGGTATCAGAGCCTTAGGTTGAATAGGTCTCACCAGTCATGAGCAGGTTTTGTAGATTCTTGCGGATCGGTAAAGAGACGTCTGTACTTATCTTCAAGAGGATACAGAACCCTTAGCAAAATTCCACATTTCTTTTCAATTCTATCGTGCGACTCTGTTGTATTCTGGAATGAAACTTTTTGTTGTTTTCATTCTCTCGTAGATGGTGAGGACTCGTGCTACCGATAGTGGTGATCAGACACCAGCAGGACCAGCCAAAGGTCGAGGCCGTGGCAGAGGGAGGGGTGCAGCCCGCCCAGTAGCCGGGGTAGCACCTGTGGACCCTCTCATTGCTCAGCATCAGGTCCCCGCAGTTGAGATTCCAACGGGACAGGCTCGGACACCGGTAGTGCCCATTATGATACCGGGTCTTCAGGAGACCCTAGCTCTGATTTTGACGGTGTGCACTAGCTTGGCACAGGTCGTCTCTATGTCCACTATTGCCACAACTTCTCAGGCCGGGGGAGGCATTCAGACACCAGCTGCCCGGACACCTGAGCAGGTCATCCAGGGACTTCAGACACCTGGGTAGTTCCAGCGCAGCCGATTGCTCCGATACAGGATTATGTGGTCCCAACTTTATCTGATGATGAGCAGTGTAGGTTGGAGAGGCTCAGCATACTCCAGTCTCTGACTATCAATGGTATAGAGGGAGAGGATGCCCATGCCTTCTCGGACAACTGTCAGAGGATACTATGCACAGTAGGGATATTAGAGGCCTGTGGGGTCCCATTTACTACCTTCCAGTTTTCAGGAGCTGCACTTGCTTGGTGAGAGGCCTTTGAGAGGCGTAGACCCGCTGATGCAGCGCCCCTTACATGGCACGAGTTCTCCATTCTCTTTTCGGAGAAGTATATACCGCAGTCCCACAGAGAGGAGCTGCACAGAGAGTTCGAGCAGTTGCGTCAGGGAGACATGACCATGACGCAATATGACATAAGGTTCTATGAGTTAGCCTGTCATGCCATCTGGCTAGTCCCCATAGACAGAGAGAGGATCCGGAGGTTTGTTTATGGTCTCACTTACTAGCTACGGATTTTTCTGACCAGGGAGAGGGTGTATGGCGCTTCTTTTGAGGAGGTAGTTGACATAGCTAGGGAGATTGAGTTCGTGCGCCACCATGAGCGTGTTGAGAGGGAGGCCAAGAGGCCTCGAGGATCTGGTAGTTATGGTGGTGTTCACTCGGGAGGTCAGTCTCAGCATAGTAGAGGTCGTCCATTCAGGCCTCCTCAGCCAGCTCGTCCAGCTTATAGTGGTGCTTCATCAGGACACGGTCCCCGTAGCTCCCATCCAGGCCGTTCTTCATTCAGTGCACTTCCAGCCCAGAGCTCATCCCGGCCACCATCAGTTCAGGGTTCTTCAGCACATGGCTCTTCTAGCAGCTACTCTGGTTCTAGGGGTTCCCTTCAGTCCCCACCGTCATTTGCTTAGAGGGGTTTCTTTGAGTTTGGGGATCCGTGTCACATAAAGAGGTATTGTCCCCGTCTTTCTGGTAGTTCATTTCAGTATAGGAGCCAGCCTCCAGCTTCAGCACCAGTTTCTACACCACCCACTCAGGCAGCCAGGGGTTGAGGCCAGTCAGTTAGAGGCTTCCCTAGATGGGGAGGTCGATCTGGTGGAGGATAGGCTCGTTTCTATGCAATTCTTGCTAGACCAGATGCCATAGCTTCATATGCAGTGATTACAGGTATTATCTCAGTCTACCACCGAGATGCTTCGGTATTATTTGATCCTGGTTCCACGTATTCATATATTTCATCATACTTTGCACATTTCTTGGATACGCCCCGTGAGTCTTTGATTTCATATGTTCATGTGTCGACTCCGGTGGGGGATACTTTTGTGGTGGACCGGTCTTGTGTTATATCTATTGGGGGTCTAGAGACCCGGGCAAATCTATTATTGCTTAGCATTGTTGACTTCGATGTGATTTTGGGCATGTATTGGCTATCTACATGCCATGTTGTTCTTGACTGTCACCCCAAGACCGTGACTTTAGCTATGCCCGGATTGCCGATGATTGAGTGGAGAGGTTCGGTGGAGTATGTGCCTAGTAGGATGATTTCCTTTTTGAAAGCTCAAAGTATGATTGGAAGGGATGTGATTCATATATGGCCTTTGTGAGGGATGTTAGTGGCGAGACTCATTCTATTGATTCTATTCCTGTGGTCTGTGAGTTCCCAGACGTTTTCCCTGCAGACCTGCCTGGCATGCCACCTAACAGGGACATTGATTTTGGTATTGACTTGTTACCAGAAACCCAACCTATCTCTATCCCACCTTACCGCATGGCCCCAATAGAGTTGAAAAAATTGAAAGAGTAGCTTTAGGAACTCCTAGATAAGGGGTTCATTCAGCCTAGTGTGTCACCTTGGGTGCACCGGTGTTGTTCGTGAAGAAGAAGGATGGTTCTATGCGCATATGTATTGACTATAGGCAGCTGAACAAGGTTACGGTGAAAAACCGGTATTCTTTGCCTCGTATTGATGACTTGTTTGATCAGCTTCAGGGAGCTATGGTGTTCTCCAAGATTGACTTGAGGTCTGGGTACCATCAGCTGAAGATTCGGGATTCTAATCTTCCGAAGACTATTTTCAGGACCAAATATGGTCATTATAAGTTTCAGGTTATGTCATTTGGGCTGACCAATGCCCCAGTCACATTCATGCATTTGATGAACATCGTGTTTCAACCTTACCTTGATTCATTCGTCATTGTATTCACTAATGACATCCTGGTGTATTCTCGTAGCCAGGAGGAGCACGCTCAGCATTTGAGGGTTGTGTTGCAGAGGTTGAGAGAGGAGAAGCTTTATGCAAAGTTCTCCAAGTGTGAGTTTTTGCTTGGTTTAGTAGCTTTCTTGTGGCATGTGGTGTCCAGTGAGGGTATTCAGGTGGATCAGAAAAAGATTGAGGCGGTGCATAGTTGGCCCAGATCGTCCTCAGCTACAGAGATTAGGAGTTTCCTTGGTTTGGCGGGTTATTACCATCGCTCTATGGAGGGATTTTCTTCTATTACTTCACCTTTGACCAGATTGACCCAGAAGGGTGCTCCATTCAGATGGTCCGATGAGTGTGAGGAGAGCTTTGAGAAGCTCAAGTCAGCATTGACTACAGCTCAGGTATTGGTCTTGCCTACTGGTTCGGGTTCTTACACAGTCTATTGTGATGCTTCTAGAGTAGGCTTGGGAGTGGTGTTGATGCAGGACGGTAAGGTGATTTCCTACGCGTCCAAATAGTTGAAGGTGTACGAGAAGAATTACCCAGTGCACAATCTTGAGCTAGCTGCCATTGTTCATGCTTTAAAGATTTGGTGTCATTATTTTTATGGGGTGTAGTGTGAGATTTTCACCGATCATCATAGCTTGCAGTATCTCCTGAAGCAGAAGGATCTGAATTTACGTAAGAGGAGATGGTTTGAGCTCCTCAAGGATTATGACCTCACTATTCTATATCATCCGGGGAAGGCCACTGTAGTGGTCGATGCCTTGAGTCGTCGAGCAGGGAGTTTGGGGAGTCTAGCTTATCTTCAACAGCAGAGCAACCCTTGGCACATGATGTTCAGGCCTTAGCAGGGCAGCTTGTGAGATTGGATTTGTCAGAGCCTCCACGGGTATTAGCTAGCATGGCTTACCGGTTTACTCTCTATGATCAGATTAGAGCGCGCCAGTATGATGATTGGGACTTTTCGGTTCTTCAGGACATGGTCCGTCGAGGTGATGCCAAGGATGTGACTAATGGTCATGACAGGGTTGTGAGGATGCAGGGCCGTATTTGGGTGCCCAATATAGATGGGATTCGAGAGGTGATATTATCAGAGGCCTATAGCTCGCGGCATTCCATCCATCTGGGTGCCGCAAAGATGTACAAGGACATGAGACAGCAATATTGGTGGAGGCGGATTAAGAGAGATATTGTTGAGTATGTAGCACGGTGTATCAACTGCCAGCAGGTCAAGTATTAGCACCAGAGACCCGATGGATTGCTTCAGGAGTTACTTATTCTGGTGTGGAAGTGGGAGCGGATCACTATGGACTTTTTAGTAGGGCTTCCACGAACTTCGAAGAGATTTGATTCTATTTGGGTCATTGTGGATCGACTGACCAAGTCCGCGCATTTCATTCCTATTAGTACTACTTATACTTCGGAGAGGTCAACTGGTATTTACATCAGGGAGATTGTCCGATTGCATGGAGTCCCGGTTTCTATCATTTCTGACAGAGGTACTCATTTCACATATCAGTTTTGGATGGCCGTGCAGAGAGGTATGGGTACTCGGGTAGAGTTGAGCAGATCATTTCATCCTCAGACAGACGGGCAGTCAGAGCGGACTATTCAGATCCTGGAGGACATGTTGCATGCTTGTGTGATTGATTTTTGTGGTTCATGGGATCAGTTCCTGCCACTAGCGGAGTTTGTAGACAATAAAAGCTACCAGTCTAGTATTCAGATGGCCCCGTATGAGGCTTTATATAGTCGGAGGTGTAGATCTTTGGTTGGTTAGTTTGAGCCCGGTGAAGCTAAGCTATTAGGCACATATTTGGTTCAGGATGCGTTGGAGAAGGTTAAGTTGATTCAGGAGCGACATCGCATGGTGAAGTGCAGGTAGAAGAGTTGTGTAGGCCGGAAGGTTTGGGATGTTTCATATTTGGAGGGTGACAAGGTACTGCCGAACGTGTCACCCATGAAGGGTGTTATGAGGTTTGGGAAGAGGGGAAAGCTGAGTCCCCGATTTATTGGTCCTTTTGAGGTGCTTGAGAAGGTTGGGGAGATGGCTTACAGACTTTCCTTGCCACCCAGCTTGTCGAGTGTTCATCCGGTATTTTATGTGTCGATGATCCGGAAGTATGTTGGTGACCTGTCTCATGTTTTGGACTTCAGCACAGTTCAGCTCAAGGATGATATGTCATATGAGGTGGAGCGAGTGGCTATTTAGGATCGCGAGGTCAGAAAGTTGAGGTCCAAGGATATAGCTTTGGTGAATGTTCAGTGGAGAGGTCAGCCAGTGGACGAAGCTACTTGGGAGACCGAGCGGGAGATGCGGAGCAGATATCCTCACTTGTTTGAGACTCCAGGTATGTTTCTAGACCCGTTCGAGGACAAACATTTGTTTATGAGGGAGAGAATGTAACGACCCGGTCGGTCGTTACGTAGAACATGCATTAGTTTTACCGTTTGTGCCTTGTCATAGCTTGGTTAGGCTGTTCACGATGTGTTAGAGTTGGTTAGCTCGGGTTCGGAGTGGTTATAGAAGGAATTGAGACACTTAGTCTCTAAAAGTAGCTTTAGAGTTGGAAAAGTCAACCGAGAGTTGACCTATTGGTAAACGACCTCAGAATGCAGATTTTATGGCTCGTATAGCTTCGTTATGTTATTTGGGACTTAGGAGTGTGTTCGGAATATTTTTGTGATGTCCGGTGTAGAATTAGGCTTGAATTGGCGAAAGTTAGGTTTTGGCGATTTCTGGTCGGCAGTGGAAAATAGTCTATCAAGGTCAGAATGGAATTCCGACAGTTGGGACAGGTTCGTAATGCCATTTTGGATATGTCTGTAAAATTGTAGGTCAATCGGAGTTGATTTGGGTAGTTTCGACATCGTTGGTGGAATTTAGAAATTTGGAAGTTCATAGGCTTGAATTCGATGTGATTTTTGTGTTTCGCTGTTATTTTGGGTGTTCCGAGGGTGGAACTAAGTTTGTATGATCATATATGATGTGTTGGTATGTTTGGTTGGGATCCCGAGGGGTTCGGGATGGTTTTGGGTGGTTAACGGGGAGTTTGGAATATTTTTGTTGTTGCTGAAGTTGCTGGTGGTGTTGTTTTCCACCTGCGGATGAGGAGCCGCAGTTGTGAGCCCGCAGAAGCGGAAAAGGCTTCGCAGGTGCGAATTTTTGTCAGCATCGAGGGAGGGCGCATGTGATGTTATTTGGACAGCATGAGCGGTTCTGCATGTGCGGATTTAGGCCGTTTAATGAATTTCCGCAGGTGCGGTCACCTTAAACGCAGGTGCGGACCGCAGGTGCGAGGACAAGTGTCGCAGGTGCGAAAATCTTGGGCAGAAAGTTTATGTTTAAGTCCTAAAACGAGGAATTTAAGCCATTTTTCAAAACACCATTAGAGAGCTCGGAAGAAGGTGGTTTTTGGAGAGATTTTCAGTAAGAGTATTATGGTAAGCGTTCTTCAATCACTTTTAGTCTAATTTCACGAATTAGTATTGATTTTTTACATGTAAATTGAGAAATCAAAGTGGAAATTGGGGGGAAATGGGAAGAGAAGTTAGGAAACTCTTTTGATGATTTTAAAGGGTATTTGAGGTCGATTTTTGGTAAATTAGATATGGGTAGATTCGGGGAAGAACAAGAATTCCAGTTTTGTAAATTTTGTCAAATTCCGAGACATGGTCCCGAGGGTCGGGTTTGACCAATTTCGGGATTTTTGAGTATTTTAAATAAATTTTGATTAGGTTTCATTCTTGGCATATTATGATGATATAAATCTAATTTTTGGTAGATTTGGAGCACTCGGAGGCCGAATTTAGGGACAAGGGCACTACAGAGTAGTATTTTAGCCGGTTTTGAGGTAAGTAGCGCTTCCAAACATGGAACTGAGGGTTCAAAATGCCAAATTATCTGATATTTGATGTTAATTAAGGTGACGCACTTGCCAAGTTACGGTCATGCGGGCGTGCACCGAATTTTTGTGGCCTGGCTCATCCCATGGCACTGCCTAATGGTTATTCCAGGTGGATACTTGTACTGTGAAGGTTGCATTTACCTTGAACGTACTAGAAATCATGTTAAGTATAAATGTTAAGGCTTCACGCCGATATGTTCAGAACGGAATGGTCGATTGTTGCTGTCTCTATCTGTGATTATTTGCTTTCATGTACTCAGTCTTGTTATAGCATATGTTTCATGCCTCCATCTTAGAAGTTTCTAGTTTATTTCTATATTATCATTGTTTTGGGTTGATTGTTATATTTGAGAGCATTGTGAGTGAGACTGGAAAGTATTGACTGAGTGAGGTCGAGAGCCTGGTATTGAGACTGTTATTAGATTGGATTGCACACCGCAACGATCCTTGAATCATGCCTTCGTTGTCTTGATATAGCGCTTAGGCTAATAGGAGCCCCTCCGGAGGCTTTACACCCCCAGTGAGCACACAGATATTGAGGGATGGATTTTTCCTGGGCATGGATCTTGCCTGAAGTTATTTATATATATTGAGGGATGGATCGTCCCTGGACATGGATCTTGTCCGAGTGATATGTTCCGGAGATGGATCTTCTCCGTGGGGCTGGACTGTCCTTTTCCTCAGTACTCGGTGACTACGTCACTTGGGTTTATGCATAATCCGGGATGGACCTTCCCTGGGCCTGAAGGCCAATTCTAGTACTGAGTGGACTTCCTTGTGAGAGTTGGGATACTATGTACATCTTATTTCTGATTCTTTATGATCATATGCTGGTATGTAGAGTTTACAGACATAATGTGGTGCATCTTTCTTATTTTTCTGCCATATTACTGTCATGTTCAAGATATATATTGTTGTTCATAAACATCAGAGGTTTAGTCTGTCACTACCTCTCAGCCCATAGTTTGGTTTCGTTACTACTGAGTTGGTGTACTCACGTTACCCCCTGCACCTTGTTTGCAGATCCAGGTACACCGGAACTTGGCTCTTGTCATTGAGTGGCGACAGTTTCCATCAGAATTGTCGAGGTAGCAGCTGGCGTCCGTGATATCGTCATCTCTTTCCCATTCTACCTGTTGTTATTTATTTTTCAGACTATGTTGGTCATTCCTCTTTTAGTTACATTATGTATTAGCAGCTCATGACTGTGTGACACTGGATCCAGGATTGTAGGATTTGAGTTTTGTTTCATAAGTTGCCTCAACTTCAGATTTCTTATTGTTATTATTTTTAGACTTATTAAAAATGTTATTTCATTAGTAATTGGACCTAGTTTAGAAATAAATGGGTTGATGGCCTGGTTCCACGACAGGCGCCATCATGAATCCAGAAAATGGGTCATGACTATCATCATCATATCGTACCCGAACTCAAAGAGGACTCGGTAAAAATGTACCCGGCCACGTGGAGCTCGGTAAAACCCAACTGATAAGTGGTTGCACAATAGGTGTCTTACCCGGCCGACTATAGCGCAACTCGGTAGAGTAAAATAGATACTATATATAATGCATGTTGGACTCATGATATCACGCTCTAAACCTTTTGGAGTGACGTAAGCTGGTTGCACCTTCTATTAACATTGTGGACATCATACCATGATCAATAGGGCTCAACGATCATACATACTTTCTCAGAATAATCTTGTAAGGAAAGAACAACATGGACCACCTTAGTTTCTATGAGTAATTCATTATGAAATAGTGTATTGTTTACGTTCGTTTCACTTAAAATAATGAGAAAATAAGGAAGGAAGAGCCTTAACATACCTTTGCAATCTTCTCTCCAATTGTCAATCAAGCTCAATATGATCTTCTTACATCTACAATGAGTAATCCGACTTCGTCGTCATCATATAAGCATTCTAACTCTCATATTTTAAAACCAATATCCTACAAGAAAACATACAGCACCTCCCATGTTTTAACTACATCCCATATGTTACCACAAGTCACCAAACATCCCAAACAACAACAATATAATTCGAAATAAGCTCTTCAATTAGTTCAACAATCATTTTGAGAGGCAAGGTCGATTGGAATCCGTATAACCCATATCACACCTTATAGACTTCTTACATTAACTTAAAAATGTCATTAACATGATAATGAAGTAATTCATCAATGATTCCATCGTTATACCATGTATTTATAACAAAAGAAACGATCCACAACTCCAACTTTCTTCAATAAGCAACTTTATTCACTAGGTCATGTCTAGTCCAACCATTCAATATAACCTTAAGCACCTGCAAGAACACAATACACATACCTCCTAAAGTAGCTTCAAGTTTGAATCCAAGTTATATTTAGCTTACTACAGCCCTCAATGGTAATACAACACCATAGAAGTGACCTAAGCTAATCCAAGTATTATCTTGTAGTTTATTATCCTAACAACTTAACCAACATACAAGAAAGCTTATGCATAATTAGTAGGCTTTTATACTCACCTTAGACAATATCAACTACTTGAAATTTCGATCAAACACAGCCCACAATTATCCTCAATGACACCACAACACTATAGGTGTTGTATTCTCATCTTGAATCAACTTTTGGTGTTCAAGTTGGAGTATAAACACGTGTAGTTCACCTTGAAAATATAACATGTATGAAGGAGGGACTGATTTTTACCTTAATCAACAAGAACCAGACGAGACCTGAGGTTACTTCACTTTGAAGAAACCTCCAAAACAGCCACAAGATGAAGAACTACGATCCAGCAAGCACCACAGGGTTTCTAGCTTTGGAATCATGTTTTTATCATAGGTTTTCACCCTAGAATAACAAGGAGGAACCATTGGAGAACATTTAGGAGGGTTTAGGAACTGTTATTGACGATAAAGATAAGTGAAAAAGATTTAGAATTGACTTAAATACAAGCAAGCATTTACACTGACTTTGTGGGTCCCATAGGTGGTGCTTTGCGCAGTCTCGCAAAAACGTGAATATCTTTATACTACGATGTTGTATATATGAACGGTTAAACGCGTTAGAAACTAGACTCATACGTCTTCAATTTGGTAGGTAGATCATCACCTAATTAAAAGTATATCGGGAGAAAAACTTAACTACATTTGACCTAAGTTACAACAAATTTATGTTACAACAAACTTAACTACAACAAAGTTACAACCTAAGTTACATTTGACCTAAGTTCACAACTTGCTTGACTTCAAAACGTAGCACACGACTATCATACGACAAATATTAACTCATAGCATAAACTCCTTATCATGTAATTAACCATAGTCTCACCCTAAAGTACATGTTATAAAATTCTAAACTCGTCGACTTTTGACGAAACTTATTTTCTTCAATTGCTTTAGCTTCTAAGCTTTCCAACCCTCTTGGTGTCGTGCCCCCTTTTTCCTCGCGGAGTCTGGGTTTATGACATTTGGTTGAGATAGCTCATTCCTTTTGGGAAAGGGGTCTTGTGTTTTGAAGAGTCGCCACCTAACAATTTTTAAGGTGCGTTAGGGCACCTAAGGGGTTCATTTATAATTACGTTGATAACCAGAGACAGGGTAAGGGCTTGAAATTATCCTAAGGGGAAGGTGTTAGGCACCCCTCAGGATCCATAAGTTTGGTTCCCGGCCAAACAACTTTTTGTGAATTTGTACAATTTAATAGATAAACAAGTAGGGCTCAAATAATAGGGGATTTAAGTGTAAGTACAGGAGTTTGAAAACAGTTAATGGGAAGCTAGGTTTTTACATATTTATGAAGATAAAGGGATATCCTAGGTTTGTTTATAATATGGATCACATCAATGCAATACCCGGTATGACACTCCTCAAAGAGGGGATACACGTGGTATTAACGCATTAGTCATCATATCCATATCTACCCTTTCCCACCCCGTAAAGGTAATTAGAGCGAGTGTTGGTCTACGACTGCTATTGCGTGTTGTTACCCGTCCCTTCCTATAATCCTAGAGGAGTTTAGGATTTCTATCCTATGAGGGACGTTCTAGGCAGACCCTTATGTTCGAAGGCAAAATTCTAAGATGACAAGTAAAAACAAATAGAACTGCAATTATGAGAAGCATGGAAAGATAGATAGAAGGCTTAGATATTCCTCCACAAGTAATGCACATAAACAACACGACTCATACACAGTTAAGGTCTATATTAGTTTAGAATCCTAAAGCATGGTATCTAGGTGATTTTAAAACTGACAAAGAAACAGATTTGATTTCTGATGACTCAGAGAGGAAGTCCTAATCAGTTTTGCCTACTGGTTTTAAACTTGTTGATTGTTAAGCAATATACATAAAGAAGCAGACTTCTAGTTTTTAACAACTTTAATCACATAAGGCTTGCCTAGGCGGGGGACAGTGCTCAGTAATTACCAGGATTATTAAAGAGACTGTTTGAATTATATCACTAAACATGTTGTTCTGAATATCTAGGATTCAGGAATTGTTACCAGCTGTGTGAATTTGTTTTCTGTCCATAATTAACTAGAGATGCCTATGCGGATGTGGATGCAATCCTAATGGCAGGATATCTAATGCACAAAAACAAAGAATGCAAAGTGACATATATGCAAGACCTAAGCAGGATTTTCTAAATGCATGAGTGTTGCAATACTTGAACATGCTTTCAGAATATGCAGAAGAGATGGGATGACATGTTTATTAGCGTTGTTTTTATCCTAAAGCATGATTTCAAAGTGTACATGGAAATGTATGACATAATGACAAAGTACTGATTGTTAGCATGTTTTAACACATAAATTTATAAGATATATAAGAATGCATGTGCTAAAAAAAATAGACATAAGACCTAAGAGGCATAATGCGTGGATCCTAAACATGGTTTCTATTGCGCAATCCAGAATCTAAACCTAAGGACATGTTTTCTACCCTTTAATGACTATAACATGCATAGAACCTATCCCTTTTCACTATCCATCCCCAAAGACTTTTTACAATAAATATTACAAACCATTGACACAAAATTACATAATTGGAATAAGAAAAGAAGAAGCTATACTATAGGGAGCCTTCATAATAGGCCCAAGTTTCTAAATCCTCAATGCCAAGTCTTGTTTCACAACCTTTCTCATAATCCGAGTGTGTCAGAGTTCCCTAAGGACCTCATAGGATCCCGGGCAGTGCTCACACCCAGATTTCATATCCAAGGAAGTAGTTTGAAAAGAGACTTGTTTGAAAATAGTTTTCATAAAACAGGGAAGTTATTAGTAATAAGCAACATACCATCCTCAGAATCAGAACATGTTCAACATCATACCAAGAGTCAGGAACTAAACAAGTTCAGCAACCACAAACAGGGTAATAGGAATTGGGGATATGTATAGAGCATATAAGGGTATGAATACAGTAGGAAAAGTCACACCTAGGTTCAGAATTAGAGAAATCCAGAGCGAATTAAGGGATTAAGGTAGAATGCATTTCAAGCTTACACATAACCAAGCACAAGTGGTTTGCCACATAAGATTCAGGTTTATAATCAGAGAAATATAATTGAAGTCAGGGGTAATATATCATAAACATGTTGATTCTAAGGGAGAGGGGAACCTAACTTGACTGATAACGCATAGACATATTAGTTGCAAGTTGACAACAGAACCGTAAGTATAAACAAAATAGAAATAAGATAACTTGAAGTAACAGAAGAAACATGTTGTCTTTGGGACTTAAATTTATATCAGGACATACCCATATAGAATACAGTACACACACAATGAAGAGCAAGTGAGTAGAGTAGTCAGTCTTGGCTTGCAGCCAGCTAACTTAGAGCAGTAGTAAGCAACCACAGAAAAAAGAGAGCAGAAGATAGAATTATTGTGCAAGAGAGAGTTCTTTTTGAACCAATTTGTTCATTCCTGTGCTAATGAAAGACTAAGGTACTTATAGTTTTAAAACATGTGGCAAATAAGGTAAAAATCAAGGTTCAGTAGTGATTATAGAACTATGTACTAATTAGAATCAAATCAGTATAAGGACTTCCTTTAATTAAGGAGTCAAATTCAAACGATAATAAGCAAACACTAAATAAGGAAAGAAATCATATAAGGCAGAGTATAATCAAATAAGGAAGTAGTTTCAGCACAGCATAAAACATGTAATAGACAATAGGTTCAGCATACTTTGATTAAGGAAAATTCTTAAAATCAAATAACAGCGTAATTGACCATAGAATAAGGTCAGAAAATATTTCACAAGGTTAAAATCAGTAGAGAATCTCATGCGATATCAGTGAAGAATCAATCACAAGGATTAAAGGACTCACTAATAGAAAATAGTACGAACTTAGGAGAAATTAGCACCCATTTATGAGAACAAATGGAACAAAATTCATAATAGACAAAAATGAGAAACCCTAACAAGCAAAAAGAGGGTAAAATCACATAGAGCAGGGATTCATATAGAGCACATAGTAAATGATTTGAAGGAGTTAACAAAATAAACACAAAGAGCGGAAACCCTAATAAAAATAGGGTAATATCACGGAGCATAGAATGTTCATGATAAACAAACACATATGCATGTTAATCGAACATATAAGCAAAGACGAACTTAGAATCACAGATTAAAACCAAAGAACTTAGGGTTTTAACATATTAACTCAGATAAAAAGAGAAAAACTTAGATAAATGTTTAAACATGATGAAAACCATAGATTAATGCTAAAAATCAGAAGGCATACCATTTTTGAAAAGGGGCTAAGAACCCTAAATTTTAAGATGAGGAGTCATTTTGAAAGAATCGGAAAATCTTTTAAGGAAACAGCAAAATAACTCATAATAAGCCCAAATCTATTACAGATCTAAGAAAATCAAGAGCTAATAGTTAGCGTTTCAGTGATAACCCAAAGAGAGAGAATCGGCTCAGAAACCATAGGTTTTGGCCGGAGATAGGAGGATCTTACTCGGACAGGCCAAGGGTGCCCTGAGAATGGCATGAACAGCCATGGGGGTGAGGTGAACCGCCTCTGGTTCCTTTGAGGACCTCAAAGAAGCATTAACCCGGCATAGGAGGGAGCCATGTGGCTGGGGAAGGTGGTGAGACCACCATATTTACCGGCAAGTCAACGGCCGACGAGTAGCTTAGGTTTTAGCAGAGAGATCCTGAGAGAGATGAGAGGAGAGTGTAACGGGCGGAGAGACAAGAGAGAATGAGAGGAGGGAATAAGGGTTTGGGGGTAGGTCATTAGGATTAAATTAGGAAAGAAGGGATCTGGACCGTTGATTAAAATCGATCAACGATCCAGATTGGACAAGGGATTGGGTCGGGTAGGATTTATGTGGATTGGGCCTGGGTTTGGGCTGTTTTAATTGGGTTGGGGGTCTGATGTAATTAGGCGAGATTTCAAATAGGAATTGGCTACTTATTAAATACCCAATTAAATTAGGTAAATATTTAATAAAAATAGCTAATAATTACATAAAATGAAATCAATGCTAAATAGGTGAAATTAAGGTAATTAACTAGTATTTAAAATATAAGATGACTAACTATTGAATTAAAATGGTATAAAATGTACAATTAGGCTATAATTGCAAATTTATTGTAATTATAGCCAAATAATGCCAAAGTGGCTAATTTGTGAAATAATTGAATCCTAGTAGGATTAAAAATTGTATATTGAGCTAGAAATATTTTGAAATTATTTATAATGTAATTCATGAATAATTATTAAATATAAAGTACTGAATAAATTAGAAAAGAAATTAATAAAAATACGGAAAATTATGGGAAAATACCAATTATTATAAAAAGTGATTTTGAAGGTGTATATGCAAAATTTTAAAATAATTTGAGGACAAATTGGGTAACAACAACTGCCTCTCTTTACTCGGGAAGGATGAAAGAGTTGTCGGGTGATGTGCCGGAGAATTTCGGCACATTTAATACCATATTGCTTAAACTATGGCTCGTTTCAAGAGCATTTACTCTTATTAATCACAGAATTTTGGTATTTTGTAGTACACAAGGTGTAAACACTCGAGAATATGCAAAAGGGAGTTAAAGAAGAGAACAGAGAAGGAAAATGGTCAAATGCGATCGCATATGCAACATGTGAATCGCATTTCAAGCCTAGGGGTCGCATACCGCAACAGAAAGTTGAGTCAAAATTAAGGAGTGAAATGCGGTCAAATATGCGACCGCATATCCCAAATGCGAACCGCATTTGAATCGCATCTCTAGCTGATGCCTGAAGCCACACTGCAAATGCGACGCATGAATGCGATCGCATATCATCAATGCAGACCGCATATCTCAAATGCGATAAATCTCTAGGACCTAGGGTTTTGATATGCGATGGAAGAAGCGAAGATGCGAATCGCATTCCTGTTATGCGACAGGAATGCGATCGCATAGCGGCCAACAGGGGTGTTTTTGTATGTTTTTCACCCGAATTTTCTGCCCACTATAAAAGGATTTATTTGGGTGTTGTGGGTCATTCT
>MDKH01125051.1:0-48628 GCA_005239495.1 Nicotiana undulata | reverse complement strand
GAGGATTTATCAAAGATTTCCCTTAAAACACATTCTTGACATACTTGGAATATTCAACTCCAAACCTCGGCGTCCGGAAAATTACGATTCTTGAAGAAATGCGCTATACATCGTCTAAGGATCAAGATTAACTAAATTAATCATCCTATAATAGCCCAAAAATCAGAAATTCAATTTTCTAAAAACCCTCTATTTTTGCCAAGCCTTCCCATGGATTTTTATGAATTTTGGAAGTGGAAATTCCTCAAGAATCGAAGTTAAACATGCGGGAAGCCAAAGAATTACATACCTGAGTAAATGACTCGCCACAACTGATCTGGAGCTCCTAGGGATCACAACAATGGAGGAAAATCGAGTTTGGGAAGAAAAATAACGAAATGGGGCTTTTATAGAACTGCCCAGCAGTTTCCGCCCCTGCGACCCT
The DNA here is from genome assembly GCA_005239495.1 of Nicotiana undulata. Classification (NCBI taxonomy): domain Eukaryota; kingdom Viridiplantae; phylum Streptophyta; class Magnoliopsida; order Solanales; family Solanaceae; genus Nicotiana; species Nicotiana undulata. Next base: position 48,204 of record MDKH01125051.1, on the reverse strand, counting down.
TGGATCGCAAGTGCGGACTCGCACATGCGAGAAAGGGATCGCACCTGCGATTTCGCCTGGGCCCTGGGGAGGTCGCGCCTGCGAACTTTTGTCCGCTTATGCGGAGCCGCGCCAGCTAGAGGAAGGCCGCTCCTACGGCTGGAGCCGCGCCTGCGAGGGATTGGCCGCTGGTGCGAGCCTCGCGCCTGCGGCTCATGGACCGCAGGGGAGGTCACACCAGAAAATTCCCACCAGCTATGAAATTGCTGGTTTTTGACCCCGCTTGGGGTCCGGGAGACCCCTGGGCCCACCCGAGCCCTCGACAAATTACACCAACCAATCCCAAAACATATGATGGACTCGCTCGAGCTCCCAGAACACTAAAAACATCGTCCAAACTATAAATCACTCTCCAAAACCCCTTAGTTCCAAACTTAAGATTTCAAGAAAATTCAAATGGCTCACCAATACGCCGAACGGGTCTATACTGCTCGGAATGACCCCAAATTTTTCGGACAAGTCATAAATGACTATACGAAACTATTGCTAGTTCCAGAATTCCATTCGGACCATGATATCATGAGGTCCAATTCCAGGCTGAATTCTAAATCTTATAAAATCCTGAATTCCAATTCAGGTGCCGAAATACTCCCGAGGCATCAGAAACCTGAGGCGAACACACTCCCACGTCCGAAATCATCATCCGGAGCTGCTAAAGCTGTCAGAACTCGATTCCGAGGTCGTTTGCTCAAAATGCTGCTCGGAACCAAAATTAGCCAAATAGGCTAGCCTTCAGGAACCAAGTGTTCCTGAACTGGCCAAATCACTTCTGAATCTCGAACTACCTATCCCCACAAATCATAATAGCCGCTATGGAAAGAGTCATTTACGGGAACGGAGTCGCAACACACAAAATGACCGGCTGGGTCGTTACACATATTTTACTACGGACCCACCGTGACTTTCAAAATAAGGGTCTGGGTTCATTTACTCAAAACATTCACCGTAGTCAACTAAAATTAACTTTTTAGGCCAAAATTTATTATTTCATCACTTTTTCACATAAAGACTTTACGGAAACACGCTCGGACTGCAGACGCAAATCAAAGAGGGTAAAAATGAGTTTTTAAAGGCTGAAAAGCGCACAATTGAATACTAAAACATAAGATGACCCTTTGGGTCATCACAATCTCCACCTCTAAAACAACCGTTCATTCTTGAGCGAACATAGAAAAGTACCTGAACTGGTGAATAAGTGGGGATATCAACTCCGCATGTCTGCCTCGGACTCCCAAGTAGTTGCCTCAACAGGCTGACCTCTCCACTGCACTCGAACCGAAGGATAACTCTTCGATCTCAACTGACAAACCTGTCGGTCTAGAATGGCTACTGGCTCCTCCTCATAAGTTAAATCCTTTTCCAACTGGATAGAGTTGAAATCTAACACGTGGGACGAGTCACCATGATACTTCCGGAGCATGGACACATGAAATATTGGATGAACTGTTGATAACTTCGGAGGCAACGCAAGTCTATAAGCCACCTCTCCCACTCTATCGAGAATCTCAAAAGGTCCGATATATCTACGGCTCAACTTGCCCATCTTCCCAAATCTCATGACACCCTTCATAGGTGATACCCGAAGAAACATCCAATCCCCAACCATGAATACCATATCACAAACTCTACGCTCGTCATAACTCTTTTTCCTGGACTGAGCTGTGCGAAGTCGATCCTGTATAATCTTGACCTTGTCCAAGGCTTCCAGTACTAAATCGATACCCAACAATCAAGCCTCCCCCGACTCAAACCATCCAACTGGCGACCTCCATCGTCTACCATAAAATGCCTCATAGAGAGCCATCTGAATACTCGACTGGTAGCTGTTGTTGTAGGCGAACTCTGCAAGGGGAAAGAACGGATCCCACGATCCCCCGAAGTCTATAACGCAAGCCCAGAGTATATCCTCCAAGATCTGAATAATACGCTCGGACTTCCCGTCCGTCCGAGGATTAAATGCTATGCTCAACTCAACCCGCATACCCAACTCACACTGTACTTCCCTCCAGAAGTGCGATACCCCGATCAAAAATGATAGACACAAGCACACCATGAAGACAGATGATCACCCAAATATAAATCTCTGCCAACCGCTCCAAAAATAGGTAACTGCCACATGAATGAAGTGTGTTGACTTAGTTAGCCTATCCACAATGACCCAAACTGCGTCTAATTTCCTATGAGTCCATGGGAGTCCAATAACAAAGTCCATAATGATACGATCCTAGTTCCACTCAAGAATCCCATCTACTGAAGCAAACCACCGGGTTTCTGATGCTCATACTTCACTTGCTGACAATTCAGGCACCGATCTACAAATGCAACTGTATCCTTCTTCATCCTCCTCCACAAATAATGATGCCGCAAATCTTGATACATCTTGGCGGCACCCAGGTGAATAGAATACTGAGAACTATGGGCCTCCTCAAGCCCATCAACATTAGGCACACACACGCGAACCTGCATCCTCTAAACTCCGTCATCTCCAACACTAACCTGCTTGGCACCACCGTGCCAAATTGTGTCCCTAAGGACCAAAAAATGAGGGTCGTCATACTGCCGATCTTTGATACGCTCAAATAAGGAAGAACCCGCCAAACCCAAGAAGCTCCCGATCTCCGTGGATGAAGTGGGTCTAGGCCAGTTCTTGACCGCCTCAATCTTCTTAGGATCTACTTGAATACCCTCTGGTGATACAACATGGCCCAAGAAAGCGACTGAATCCAACTAAAACTCGCACTTTTAAAATTCAACATACAACTGACTATCTCTCAAAGTCTGGAGCACTATCCTAAGGTGCATCTTATGCTCCTCCCGACTACGGGAGTATATTAAGATGTCATCAATAAACACGATTACGAAGGAATCCAAATAAGGCTTGAACACTTGGTTCATCAAATCCATAAATGTCGCTAGGGAATTGGTCAACCCAAAGGACATCACCAGAAACTCATAGCGCCCATACCGCGTATGAAAGATGTCTTAGGGACATCAGATGCCCTAATCCTCAACTGATGGTAGCCAGATCTCAAATCAATCTTCGAAAATACCTTGGCACCCTTAAGCTGATCAAATAAATCATCAATCCTCGGCAACAAATACTTGTTCTTGATGGTGACTTTGTTCAACTGCCGATAATCTATACACATCCTCATAAACCCATCCTTCTTCTTCAGAAACAAATCCAGTGCACCCCAAGGCGAGACACTAGGTCTAAGGAAGCCCTAATCAAGCAAATCCTGCAACTGTTCCTTCAATTCTTTCAACTCTGGTAGGGCCATCTGATATGGCGGAATGGAAATGGGCTGAGGTCCGTAGCCAAATAATTACAAAAGTCAATATCCCTGTGGGGTATCATCTTGACAGGTCTGTAATAAATCCCTTTGAAACTTACGAACAACAAGCACAGAATCCATAGAAGGAACCTCAATGTTAGAATCACGAACATAAGCCAAATAGGCCAAACACCCCTTCTCGACCATACGCCGAGCCTTCATATAAGAAATAACCCTGCTGGTAGAATGGTTAGGAGTCCCTCTCCACTCTAATCGAGGAAACCCCGGCAGTGCTAAGGTCACTATCTTGGCGTGATAGTCCAAAATAGCGTGATAAGGTGACAGCCAATCCATACCCAATATAACATCGAAATCCACCATATCTAAGAGAAGAAGGTCTACATTGGTGTCTAGAATCCCAATAGTGACCACACACGTACGATATACACAATCTACAACAATAGCATCCCCCACAGGTGTGGATACATATACAGAGGCACTCAAGGAATCACGAGGTACAACCAAATATGAAGAAAAATAATATGACACATAGGAGTAAGTAGACCCCGGATAAAATTTAATTGAAGCATCTCTACTGCAAACTAAAACAGTATCTGTAATGACAATATCCCTGGGACAACCTCTAGCTAGCAGGACTCCACCTTTAACAATCTGGTCCCTACTTATGATTACCTGATCCTTGCCTCTGGCTGGCTGAGCAGGCGGTGCAGCAACTGGTTCCAGAACCATGGCACGAGAACCCTGATGCTGTGGCTAAACACCCTATAATCTCGGACAGGTCCTCCAGATATGCCCATAATCACCACACTCAAAACATCCATCCTGATACTGAGGCTGTGGAAACTGAGACTAATCCTGAGGAGCCAGCTGACCACGATCATAACTCTGAAGAGGAGGTGCCCTGATAGGAGCTGGTGGTGCACTATAGGCTAGCTGCCTAGAAGGGGGCACATAAGAAACACGACTCTTTGATGCATTGTGGGATGCCTGAAGCACTGAATGGAACGTCCTAGGAGGATGGCCTCAACCAAAAGTACCCCTGCCTCCAGATGATGAGGTGTCTTATCTGACCCCTGACCATCCTGTCCAAGAACTAGCTCGACCTGTCTGGCGACATTGGCTGCATCCTGGAAAAAAATCTCGCTCCCAGTCTCCTTAGCCATATGCAATCCAATAGGCTGAGCAAGACCCTCAATAAACCTCCTCACCTGCTCTATCTTTGTGGAAGCAAAAGAACAACATGACGGGACAAATCCAAAAAACGGGTCTCATACTAAGTAAAAGTCATGCTGTCCTGCTGGAGACACTCGAACTGACGGCGACGCTCCTCTCTCAAGGTGATAAGAAGAAACTTCTCTAAGAAGAGATGTAAGAACTGGTCCCATGTAAGAGAAGGCGACCCAGCTGGTCTGGTTAATAATAATCTCTCCACCATTTCTTGGGGGAACCAGTCATCTAAAAAGCAGAAAAGTGGACCCATTTGTCTCCAATATACCCATGTTCCGAACAACCTCGTGACAACTATCAAGATACTCTTGGGGATCCTCTGAAGTAGAACCACTGAAATGGACTCGGAAGAGCTTGGTAAACTTATCAAATCTCCATAAGGCCTTAGAGGACATAGCTGACCCATCACCAGGATGTGCCGCAACAACCGGCTGAACTACTCCGACTGGATGAGTTGCTGGAGTCTGAAACTGGGGAGCTATCAGCTCCGGAGTGTGAGTAGCAGAGGTCTAGTCTCCTCCTCCAGCTTGAGATATGACTGGTGCCATAGGGAATGTGCTAGTATGGGCCACACTCTCCATAAGGCCCACTAATTGGACAAAGGCATCCTGGAGCACTGAGGTGGAAATAAACCCCTCCGGGACCTGAGCTGGTCCAGCAGGAATAGTCTGAGCTAGAACCTCCTCATCAAACTATATGTGAGGCTCCACAACTGGGGCTGCTGCTTGGGCTCTGGGTGGAGCTCTGCCCCTTCCTCGACCTGTGGCACAACCTCGGCCTCGACCTCTGCCCCTCGTAGGAGCTGTTGCTGGAGGCTCTGGATGTTGATCGGCGGAAGAAGCGGTACGTGTTCTCACCATCTGCGAGAGAATAAGAATAGGAGAGTTCAATTAGTATTGAGATAACAAAATCGCACGACAGAGTTGAATAATGGTGAAATTTGTTCCTAAACTTCATAGCCTCTAGCAGATAAGTACAGACGTCTCCGTACCGATTCCCCAGACTCTACTAAGCTTCTCCGTGAATTGTGAGACCTAAGAAACCTAGTGCGCTGATACCAACTTGTCACGACCCAAAATTTCCCACTATCAGGATCGTGATGGCGCCTAACATCACATTTGCCAGGCAAGCCAACTTTAGAGATTATTTAGCCATTTATATCCATTTTTAGTAATTATCAGTAAAAAGACAAATATAAAGAAGAATAACTGTAAAGATGTATATATAGTGAAGTTATTTACATACTACTTCAACCTAGAAATCTGGTGTCACAACTCACGAACGTTCTTTGATTTTTCTACAATCAATTATCTGAAATAAATTACAAATGTTTTGGAAAATAATGGAAAAAAGTAAAGAATATGTGAAGGGGACGCCAATGCCTGCGGACGCCAGCAGGACTACCTTAGGTCTCCGAGCTGTGAGCCTGAGCCAATCTCGCAATCATCCACTACCTGCTCCGAAATGGCACAGGAAGTGCAGTATCAGTACAACCGACCCCAAGTACTGGTAAGTTTCGAGCCTAACCTCGACGAAGGTGTGACGAGGCTACGACGGGACACCCATAATATATTCTATAGACAATAAATAATAGGGCCGAAAAGAAGAACAATATAATTTAAAAACAATAAATTGTAGGAATAAATATATAACTCTAGTGTCTTATCAATATCCAGCTATAACCATTCCTTAGTCGAAATGTAAAACCACTGAATAACTTACACAGTCAGAGAAAAATACATAAACACATATATTGATGCGGCGCTCATCCCGATCCCACCAGACAACACAAAATCCTCAGTTATTCCTCCGTAAAGATAACAATAACAGTAATAATATATATATATATATATATATATATATATATATATATATATATATATATATATGTTGCGACGCGCATCCCGATCCCACCATATATCAATATCAACATAATAATTCACCCTTATTACTCCGTATCAATCCACTCTTATTCCTCATATTGCGATGTGCAACCTGATCCCACCGAATAATTATATTCACCCTTATTACTCCTCATCAGTCCTCCCTTATTTCTCCTGTTGTGGCGTGCAACCCGATCCCACCATATCATAATAAATTACACATAGTGTACAAAAGTTTCATAAAATTCACCCAAGGCCCTTCCTAACACTTAAAATTTAGAACAAGGCAATCGGGAGCCGTATAATCAATAAAACTCTATAAAATTAATACTAATCGGCAAGACCAAACCAGGATACCACATAAATGCCAATAAGAACATCTTAAGCCAATAAAAGGGGAATAATAATTCTACAGGGTAAAAAATATCTTCAACTAAGGAGCAAATTATCTAATAGGTAACTATTTGCATGTAATCACAATTAAACATGTAACAAGTAAAGCAAGAAGGAAAACAATATAAGGAGAACGGAAGAAAACAAGTAAAACAGATATATTGGCGGCGCATAGGTACTCGTTACTTCACGTATACGCCGCTCACATGATTTATCACTTAACGAATAAGGCAAAGGTTCCTAAACCCTCAAGTCAAGGTTAGACACAACACTTACCTCGATCCACATGCCACTCACTACTCAATTATCGTTTTTTCTCTAGTTTCCACCTCCGAACCACTCGTATCTAGTCATAAATTAACTTATTAACACCAATTATCGCTAAAGAAATCAATTTCAATACATAATTATAAGTTTCCAAACATTTCCCCCAAAAGTAAAAAATCGACCCTGAGCCCGCTTGGTCAAAACTCGAGGTTCGGACAAAAACCCATTCACCCATTCACCCCTGAGCCCGAATATGTAGCTAGTTTCGAAATCCGACCCCAAATAGAGGTTAAATTCCCAATTTCTCAAAAAATCCCTAATTCTACCCAAACCCCCAATTTATACCATGAAATTCCTAGATTTTAGGTTGAAATCTTGTCAAATGAAGTGAAAGGTTGAAAGAAACGAGATAAGAATCACTTACCTATGATTTGGGGAAGAAATTGTCTTTGAAAAATTGCCTAGAGGGTTTCTTGTGTTTGGATGTTTTGAAAAATGGGAAAAATCCCGTCTAAGTCAAGACTTATCAGCTGCAGATGTTGTATTTGTGACTTGAGCTTCGCATTTGCAAAACTCGCAATGGGAGAAAAGTATCGTAAATGCGAACCACTCGCATTTCTGCAGCCTTCGCAAATGCCAACTACTTGTCGCAAATGCGAACATAGACTTCCGCAAATGTGGACCTATTCTCGAAAATGGGAAACTACCAAGTCCCCATGCATGCTCGCAAATACGAGATATGCAGACCTGAAGCACACCTACTATGTTTTCTAAGTTCATTTCAGTCTGAAGCCTATCCGAAACTCACCCGAGCCCTCGGGGCTCCAAACCAAACATGCAGACAAGTCTAAAAATATCATAAGAACTTGCTCATGGGATCAAATCGCGAAAATAACACCTAAAACTACGAATTTAGCACCAAATCACATGAATCTCCAAAAAACACTTTAAAATTCCTATTTTCTCAACGGACGTCCGAATCACGTCAAACTAGTTTTGTTTTTTACACAATTTCACAAATAGGATATAAATATCATAACGGATCTGTACCGGGCTCCGGAACCAAAGTGCTGACCCGATACCAACAAGATCAAAAATTAACCAAATTTCTTAAAACCATTATGATTTCAGTCTTTCAATTTTAATAAAAAATTCATATCTCGAGCTAGGGACCTCAGAATTCAATTTTGGGCATACGTTCAGATCCCATATTTTACTACGGACCCACCGGGACCGTCAAAACATGAGTTCAGGTACGTTTACTTAAATGTTCACCAAAGTCAACTAAAATCAACTTTATAGGTAAAAAGTTATTATTTCATCAAATTTCCACATAAAAGCTTTCCGAAAATATGCCCGGACTGCGCACACAAATTGAGGAGGGTAAAAGTGAGTTTTTTAAGGCTAAAAAGCACAAAATTGAATTCCAAAATATAAGATGACCCATTGGGTCATAACAAGAATTATTTTTGAGAAACTGGAAATATTTATTCATTAGTTACGAAGTAATAACAGTTCATTTGATCCATTGAATAATTACATACTGACTATAGGCCATGAATGCCACTAAGGTTACCAAGCTTAGCTAGTTTTCTACATATATTAATAGACACAAACTTGTTATAAACTTCACCATCTTTGCCCGCCAACATCCTAGTCCTTACATAAGGTGGTGGGATAGCTAGATGGTTAAGTTTATTGATATTTGGATGCCTTGATGTTTTTTTGGCCAAAAGATGTGCTACATCATTCCTTTGACGAAAGTTATGTCTGATCACCTGCATGTCCATTTTGGATATCAGCCACCTGCAATTATTTATAAGAGAGTTGTAAGCGGCGTAGCCATGGTCTATGAAATTAATTACCCGAGTTGCATCTGTTTCCACTTCTAGTGGATACAACTTTTGTTCGCATGCAAGTTGAAGGTCGCAAAAGAGAGCTTGTACTTTTGTGTGGATGGGTGATTTTGAATGGGGTTTCATCTGAAAGCTGTCGCGACCCAAATTCCACCTAGTCGTGATGACACCTAATCAATCCGCTAAGTAAGCCAATTAACAACAATCCAATTCAATGAGATTTACTGAGGAAATAAATTACGAAATAACTAAACTTTCATACACTTACCAAGGACTGGTAACACAAATAATGAGCTTCTAAAATTTAGAGTTTACAAATATGGTATGAAATAAATACATCATCTATTTGAAATGTATATGAACATATTAATAATTCTAAAGCTACCAAGAAAAAGAGGGAACTATGACCGGAATGCAGGAACATCTTCAATGCCAACTCCCGCCATACACATCAATATTAACATACAAAATCTGAACACAAGGTGCAGAAGTGTAGTATGAGTACAACCGACCCCATGTACTCAATACGTAATAAACCTAACCTTAGGTTCAAAGTAGTGACGAGCTTGGACAACGGTCAAAGTCCAACACCAACAGCCAAGAACAACTCGTAACAATATAAATAAAGTAATACAAGTAATAACTCAAAGATATAATGCTCAGCTCGTTGATAGTTACAGAAAAAGGCATGCTTTTCAAGTATAAAAGTAAAAACCAAATCTTTCACCGAAATCACCAAAAATATGAGTAAATCTCAAAACTTTGATTTTTCCCCAAAAACTTTCAACAACAGATATGAAGTTCCGTTATTAGATGTCATGAGGAAAGTACATCTCTAGCCTACATGTCAATGTGCATGTGAAGTCATGAATGTCACAATACCGTACAATATGAGAAAATGCATCTCAATGCCTACATGTCAAGAATGCATGCCAACTGTAATGCAACAGAATGATAAAACCATATGCATACTCTAGGAGTATCAATTAGCTCAGTCCTCCCTGTCACTCAGTCCTCACAGTGACTCAGTCCTCACAGTCACTGAGTCCTCACAATCACTCGACACTCGCACTCAGCACTTGCACTCGGCACTTGCACTCGACACACGCACTAGGCCTACCAATTGGCCCCCAAATCAACTCTGGTCATCCCTAAATGGATAGATTGCCCTCAAAACGTCCTAAATGACCTAACATAGCATGTATTACCATCTAGCCAACTTTGGCCACATCTTCACAGTCTGCAACCCCGAAACAATCTGTTTCTGAGGACTTCCAGTCTCCAAATCAATAAAACACATGAATCATCATAGTCGATCCCAACTCCACTATTCGAATGACTAGCAAATCTCCCATAATAATCATCCCTATGAGAAATATCTCTATAATTCTTCCGTTCCACATAGAAAAATTTGAACATCAATAGTATATCAACCATGCGAGTATCACAATATCAATGAAGCATCCTTAAGTAAAACACAGTGCGCCCTCTGAAATGCGCACCCTTCTCAAGCAATACCAAGTAGTAATAGCATTCATCTAGTCATCTGAAACTGTCCATGTTGTCTATGAATTCATGAACTTCCCTTGAAATGTTAACCGTAACCTTGCACATACGAATCTCAATCCCACACAACACACAACATCTATCATGACATGATATGAAAAGCACAAGAATCTCATAATCAACTCTATGTCACCCACATAATACATTCCCGATTAGTCAGAAACCATCCAATTGATCCCATCCAGGAGAAAATCACAATACGCAACATGCTCCTCACGCCAGTAGGAAATATCCATCTCAAAGCATGGTAGAAACCATCGAAAACTCTTCAAACCCATTTGCACACAACCAAGCAATCATAACTAAATCCCTCTAACTCAACCAGGCCACTCAAGTCACCCAACCAAGAGTATTGCCACAAAACAACTGTAGAGACTCACCACATCATAAGTACCTAAAGAGCCGATCGTATCCATTACCGTGATGATCCAACCCACTACCAAGCTGTACTATTTCTTCGAGTTCCTTCCAATTACCCTCAATTTGACATTTCTCCTTGCCAGAACGCCACGATTATTACCCAAATCTTACCAACATTTCTCCTTGCCAGAACGCCACGATCATTACCCAAATCTTACCACAAGATATCCTAACATAAAACCATAACCGAAGGCCCATAAGCCACTGTATTCTTTCTTAAGAACCCCAAAAGTACCACAACCGAGACACCCACTCTGAAGAGACCTTCTCTGAATCTAAAGATATTTCCTTCACTTCCTTGATACTGGAACGTAGAATACATAATGATATTGAAATACTGCGAGTCTCGAAATCGTCCAATATAAATCTCAGATTCTAGCCATATACAAATTAAAAAAAATTCTCAATTGCTAAATCTAAATCTTCACTCCATTAGAATTTTCTCAAGAGTCATCCACTCGACTCAAATATCAATTGCACCGCCCAACGGGCCGAACGACTTGTGCCTCATCAGAGCGATAACACCCATAGAAATAATCCACATCTCTAAGCAACCACGCGAATCCCTTTTTCATAATACATTACATACATCACGAACAACAAACCTACACGATTCCAAGACTTCCATATATCCATAAGGTGTATTACATTATGCATCCAGAAATTCCTTACTCAACTCATCCTCAAAACCAACCTCTGCAACTCATAACCGATTTACAAGTATGCCTCAGACCGAAACCAATACAACACATATCCATGCAATCAAATCGCCAATGATAGACTCCCCGCTTGGCTCAAAGACATAGAATAAAACATCCAATGACTCACAATACCCATACTTTATTACTTCCATAATCCCGCTGTGAGATTCAACTAAATCCTTCACAAGCTCCTACAACACAAACCATAAAATGCCCCAAATCATTTGCTACACTCGCATTCATCCTTGTGACCATTTGTTATACCCATGTTTTCGTACGTGGAAGTATTCCATAAGTAAATTGATGTAAGCTCGAAAATGAATTGTTACATGCCGCATTTTTGTACGTTGAAGTTTCGTCGTAAGTTAGTCGACGTAAGTTCGAGAATGATATTATTTTGAGACTATAAGTATTATGCTATTTCAAACAAGTGATAAGTTAATTCGTGAAGGTGAGAGGGTAAGCGAATCGAAGAAAATGAGTTCCGTCGAAGTTTTGCAATTTGGTGATAAAATATGGTCCAAGCTATAATACCCCGTATTCATGAATTGGGTAATTATTGGTTAATGGAAGATTAACAAATTAATTAAGGATATCAATAATTATGGGATAAGAATTAACTCCCTAACGTGGCATCACCCCTCATCCCTATTTATGACTCTTAAAACCATTTTGATAAGATGGCAAGATTAAGGGCCATGTGGTTAAGCCACCACATGAAATGGGGCCCACACCCATTCAATATAAGGCTTCTCTACTTTCGCATATATCAAATGCTAAAGTATGATCTTCAAGAATTCAAGAAGGTGAGCTTTCATGGATATTCAAGAATTCAATAACGTGAGCTTCCATAGATCTTCAAGAATTCAATAACGTGAGCTTCCATAGATCTTCAAGAATTCAATACCGTGAGCTTTCATGGATCTTTAGGAATTCAAAAATGTAAGATTTCATAGCATCTTAAGAAACGTGAGATTTTCAATTATAAGAGAGTACAGTGCAATTTTTCTCAAGAATATCATAGGGATTTCTTCCTACTGCGATCTTGCCATCACGTGTTTTGTCGCAATTAACGTGTGTTAGAGGGATTGTCTAGAGTATAGATTCGTGTATGTTAAGGTTAAGCCCTTCCTTCATTTTGGCATGATCTCGTAACTATATGTGTTTGATAACGAGGCATAAAGAGAATTTCATACTCCCAAATTTATATACATTATCTAGTCTCATAAGTTACAGTATTTTCCCTTATCGGGACTTCATATTCAATTGAGTATTATCTTCTTCCAGTCAAGAGAGCGGAGGGTATATATATATATAGTATTACAGTGTTTTCCCCACCATCAAGCTATAATCGGTGGGCAGGCCCCTGTTGGGCAGCCTCTGATCAGATGGTAAGTCATATACCGAACCTACTATGGCCGTGCGCCTATGAGCGAGGCCACCATGGCCGAGATACATAGCCTAAAATGGCCGAGCGCCTATGAGAGAGCCTACTACGGTAGAGTAGTTACATGTTCCGAGCCTTATAGGGCCGGACATCTATTTTATTTACTATATTGAGAGAGTTGAGTTAGTATCATCAAGTAAGTATATATCTAGATCATCTTTGACTCCTAGTTACTTTAAGTTATTATATTATCAGTTCAGTTTCAACTTTCAATTATTTTTTTTCCTTTCATATGTAAGGAGCCGTAAAACTTCTAACCAAAAACTCGGGATTTCGTGGTGCAAAGTTAGACTCATGCGTTATTATAACAGAAATTCTTGTTTGTACTTTTTGGATTGAACAGTACCCTACAGACTTAGAGAAAAATGTTTCGCAGAAGAATGCATTTCTGCGGCCCGTTATCCGGCCGCATAATCACTCTGCAGACCGCATAATGGCCGTAGAGTGAAGCAAAAAAATTGGCAAATTATGCGGCCTAATTGTGCGATCACATAATCGCTTTGCGGGCCACATGTTGATCGCATATCTGCCTTGGAATTTTGCGAAGGGGAGTTCTGCGGTGCATTATGCGACTGCAGAACAGGTATGCGGACCGCATACTAGTCGCATACATGGTCAAAAAATTCAAGCTCCTGAGAGTTATTTTAGCGGTCACTTTGCGGACCGCATATCCATTATGTGGTCGCATATGCGACCGCATAACTGTGTCGGAACACCCATTTTTCTTATTTTAAGACCCGACCCTATTCCGTTAAAAGCACATGTTCTACCCAATATTTAGCCATTCTTTTACAATTCTAGAGTGAGGAAGAGGGTTCTTAGAAAGAGAGAGAGAGAGATCATCCATCAACTAGTATTCATCATTCTTGCTAAATACTTGAAGGCTTTCAAGAGGGCCATAAGATAAAGGAATAGATTGAAGATTGATGTTGCTAAAACTGGGATCATCTAAAAGCTCTAAAGAAAACTCAATTAAGGTATGTATGGATAACTCTCTTCTTCTTAGAATCAAACTCTTGGTGTCCAAATAATTGGTGTAAGTTCCGACTCGATCATTCTAGAATTGATTGCCTTAATGTGTTGGGATGAAAGATTTATGATCCATAATTGTTTTAAATGTTTACCTTGAAATCATGCTATTTGAGAACGTGCTATGATTTCCAAGCTCCTTCCCTTAATGTGTTCAATGCCTTATGTGATAATACTTATAGACATGGATGATGATGTTATTTGAACAAATAAAAAGGGAAAGACTTGAATTGTAAAATGTGTCCAAGTGCCAAGAACTATTTAATTAACGTGGCTGTTTGTGCCATGTAATGAAATATTGGAAAGAAATGCGAATTGAGTGAACATTTGAAAGAAGTTATGTCCCAAGTGAGATTGCTTAGCCGATCGGTCCGAGATCGGACACCATGCCATACACATGATGGCACTTATGTTGGATTTATGATTATCATTGTGGATTTGGATATGTCTCACTTGGGATGGCTTAGCCGGTCGAGCCGAGATCGGGCTCCCTTTAAAACCACAGTGGCATTGTGAGTTGTCGCACTTGGCACTAAAGACTATTAACCTAAAAAGATGGAAAGATTGAATCGGAAACTATGTGATCCTTACTTGGTGTTTCCTTGTATTTCTGTGAAGCACTTATTGATTATTATGACTGCCTTCTCTTTGTTTCACTGTTCATTCTACTAAGATTGGTGTTTGCCTTACATTCTAGTACTATTCGACAGTACTAACGTCCCTTTTGCCGGGGGCACTACATCTTTGAATGGATTTAGGTGTTCCATCATAAATAGCGATGATCGCAGATAGTTGTGCCTTCTCTCTCTATCTCTCTCTCTTTCCTCATAGCAGTCTTGGTGAGCCCCATTTCTTCCCGGGGTCATGTATAGTATATGTTGTTCTTCTTTTGTATAGGTTACCACATTTTGAGGTATAGACGAGGCCTTGTTGCCGGCATTGTCATGTTTGTCTTTTGTATATTTAGAGGCTCCGTAGACATTTATATGGGTCATGCATGGGTATAGGGGAGGTCATTGGATTAAGTTGTATTTTGAAACTCTTCTCCCACTAAATTGTAAACTGTATGTACTTTTCGAAACTTAACTATCGCATAATGTATATATGGAAGAATGAACTAGCAACATATATATATATATATATATATATATATATATATATATATATATATATATATATATATATATATATATATATATATATATATATATATATATATATATATATAATTGACCTCTTTCTTGGTTAACAAATGGTGATGCGTTCCTTTTTCGAATTATGAATTAGTCGGGTAGGAAAGGTTTAGTAGGCTTGCTCGACGGGGTTCACTCGGTTGAGAACCGATCGCGCTCCGCGAGGTTGGGGCGTGACAAACTTGGTATCAGAGCCTAAGGTTTTGAAGTGTCCTATGATGTCTCGGAGCCGTGTCTAGTAGAGCCTTCTTATCAATGTGTTGTCGCCCACATCTATAATTAGGGGGATACTAGGACATTTAGGAATGATACCCTTCATTGTTGTTCTATATCGGGCGGTAGAGCGAAATGTGAGGTTGTTCTTCTCTAACTCGTGCATTTTTCTAACTTTCAGTAAATGGCACCTAAGATGAGAGCGAGGGTTGGACGAGAAGCCAATGCCACCCCGAAAGTGGATGTTGATTCCCTACTAGATTATGCAGGTGAGGATAATCCCCCTATTATTACACTGCTTGATTCTTATACTCCTGAATAGACTGCACCAATCCCTACACATGCGGAGGGTTCCACAATCCCTCCTGCCGATATTCCCGTTCCACCTCCAGCCCCATCTCCCGGTCCCGATATTTCTGATGGGAATCTTAGAAGAGCTATTCAGATGCTGACTCAGCTAGTGGCCTCTCAGGACAAGAGGTCAAATGTTACACCCACCTCATTTAGCTTGCAAGGGGATTCTTTTAGTTCCAGGGTAAATATGTTCCTTCAGTTAGACCCTCTAGTGTTCACAGGTACTGATCTCGGGGTAGACCCTCAGGACTTTATTGATGAGATACATAAGACTCTCTGAGTTATGTGTGATACTGAGATAGAGGGAGTAGAGTTGGCCACCTATCGTCTGAAAGGGGTGGAATATTCTTGGTTTGAGATGTGGGAGGATTCCCGTGAGCAGGGGAGCCTTCCGGCGAGGAGGAGTGCATTTGTGGATGCTTTCATAGACCATTTCTTGTCTGCTGAGACTAAGGCAGCCCGTGCTGTGGAATTTGAGACTATTAAACAGGGTAGTAAGAGTGTGAGGAAATATCACATGGAGTTTGACACCTGTCAAAGTATGCTGTTTATATGATGCCGACTATGGAGGCTTGGGTGCGTCGATTTGTGAAGGTCCTTAGCCCTTTGGTTATTAATGAGGCTGCTACATCTGCTCTAAATTTTGACATTAACTATAGAAAGATGGTGGCATTTTCCCAAGTTACAGAGGCTCAAAAGTTAAAATATAGGATAAAATGAGAACATAGTAGCAGGGCCCGATCAGCGAGCAACCTTGTGGATTCATTCGAAGGTGGGATATAAGATTTTTGGGGAGGATCATCAGAGCCATCCCAGTTTTATACTCAGTCTTCGGCTACTTCCCTGCCATCAGGGCAGGTTCAGTAGCAAGGGAATCATTTTTGGCCCAGTCAGGGTGGCTGGGGGTCCTACCATCAGGGCTGATCAGGAGGGAGATTCCAGCAGCAACAGAGGCCCCCATGACCTATGTGTGGGGGGATACATTCGAGAGTCTTCTACCTGGACATGCCATCATGTTATGGATGCGGGATGAGATTCCATATTCAGAGGGAGTGTCGTGCATCCCGCCAGGGTGCAGACAGGGGCACAAATCAGTCATCCAGTCCTACAACTGCTACATCTTCAACACACCCTCCAGCTCGAGGCTCTCTAGCACCTGCAGGGTGTGGTGCAGGGTGGTGCTCAGAGTACAGGAGGCCCCAACCGATTCTATGCTATGAGCAGTCGTTAGAGTGCAGAGGCTTCTCTAGCTGTCGTCATAGGTATATTGACTGTTCAATCTCATGATGTGTATGCCCTTATTGATCCCGGATCTTCCTTTCACTATGTTTCTCCTTATGTTGCTATGATCTTTGGGATAAAACCGGAACAACTCTATGAGCCGTTATCTGTATCTACTATGGTTGGCGAGTCTATTACGACTGAACGGGTTTATAGAGATTGTGTTGTCATGGTGCGTGGTCGGGATACCATGGATGATCTCATTGAACCGGGGATGATTGATTTTGATGTAATTGTTGACCCAAGTCACTGCATGGTTTTGAAGATTGACAAATGTCTACCAAGTTGAACTAGTTCCATCAGGCTATCATAGTGAAACAGATTCATTGGCACGCGAAGAGTCCATGCGTAGGAGATAACATGTTATGTGAATTATATGGGAACTAAGAGGTTGTCTCCTAAAGCGAAAAGGTTGCAAATTCATAAGAGTTAAGAGTTTTAATTCAGCAAGGATAGTAACAAATGAAGGAAGTTGAGTTTAATACAAACTCTTCCACCAAGGAAGAGTTGCATTAGAATTGAATAAGAACATCTCAAATACTGGCACTATATAATGTTGAAGTGTTCCTACTGAAGAATTGATCGCACAAAGTCAGAAGTGAAACAAGAATTGAAAGCAAATTTCCCATAGATATTTTGCAAGCAGAATCCTTGTGCAACACAAAGGCTACTGGCCAGCTAGAAGAACCAATTCCATCTGTTTGTTTATTGAGTCTAGTTGGTTGTAGTAGGTGATTTAATATTGTATCTTTTAGCTTTCTTAGAAAAAATTGTAATAGGTACACACTGTTCAAGTTAGAGTTAACTTGAAGTTTGTCGCAATTCGCTAGAGGCTAGGTTGTTACAAAGGGATTAAAGTTAGTCCTAGGTTTACAAAAGAGTTTATTTTGTAAATGCTGTTTGGCTCAGAGTTGTAGTGAAGAGTTTGTGAAAATCATACTGAGGAGTAGGTCGTGGTTTTTTTACCTTTTGATCCAGGTGTTTTCCACGTAAAAATCTTTGTGTTTTTAATTTACTGCATTTGTTATTCCGCACCACTAGAAGTTGGAACACTAAGAAGAACCAGGTTCTTCTAGTAAGACAGTACTCGAAAAATTGGACACCACACAAATCACCCCACCTCTTGTGTAGTATTGAAGTATAAAACATAAATTGGTATCAGAGCAGGTTATCCTTGAAAAGGCTAACACCTTGGAAAAGATCAAAATGAGTGCACCACCTAGAAACTGGGAGGGTCAATCAACTGCAAGGCCCCCACTCTTCAATGGCCAGTATTACTCCTGGTGGAAGAACATGATGAAGGACCACCTGATCGGAGAAGACTATGAACTCTGGGACATAGTCACTGATGGTCCTCTAGCTACCATGAAGAAGACTGCTGAAGGTGTAGATGTCCCAAAGACTAGAGCTGACTGCACTGCTGAGGGTCTGAAGAAATGGGAGAAGAATGCAAAGGCCAAAAAATGGCTAGTGTGTGGACTAGGTCCAGATGAGTATAGCAGAATCCAAAGCTGCACCACTGCCAAAGAGATCTGGGATACCTTGGAAGTAGCCCATGAAGGAACACCTCAGGTAAAAAGATCAAGAGGTACTCTACTATACTCTCAATATGAAAACTTTACTATGAAAGAAGGTAAGACAATCCAAGAGATGTACACAAGGTTCACAACCTTGACAAATGAACGTAAATCTCTTGGTAGAGTAATTCTTGAAGAATATAGGGTAAAAACAATCCTGACAAGGGTTTTGCCAATTTCCTGGGAAAGCAAGATCACTGCTATCCAGGAATCCAAAAATATGGCAACCCTCAGATTGGATGAGCTAATTGGAAACCTTACTGCTTATGAACTCAGAAGGTAGATAATGAAGATGGATGGTCCAAAGAAGGAGAAGAGTCTAGCACTGAGGATCACTGAGGGAGCAGATCTTGAGGAAGATGAGATGGCCATGATTACCAAAGAATTCAGAAACTTTCTCATGAGGAAGAAAGGCATCTCTAGAGGAGGAAATTACAACAAAGATAAAGCTCTAAAAAGGCCAACCAACGAGGGGTGCTACAAGTGTGGAAAAACTGACCACCTTATCAAGAACTGTCCTCAGTGAGAATTGGAATGGAAAAAGGAGAGATATGAAAGAAGGAACAGGAAGAAGGAACTGGTCCAACCCAAGAAAACCACAACAAAAGCTATGGTTGCGCTTGGGGGGAAAGTTCAGATGAAGAATCAGAAGATGGTGAGACTGAAGATCAGGCGCTCATGTCAATTGGAGAATCTGATGAGGAATCACATGAAGAACCAGAGGTAAGTATCTCCCATCTTAAAAAAAAAAAAAAGTTCCTATCTAAAGAAAAACTCTCTGAGTTGTTACTTGATTTCATGGATGATTCTGAAGAAACAACCAAAGAAAAGGATCAACTTTCTAAAGAATATGCAATGCTAAAAGCAAAATGCATAAACCTGGAAATCAGAGTAAGTGAATCTGAACAAAAAAAACACTGTCTTGTTGAACCAGGTTCATCCACTTGATCATTCTCATATCATGTTAGAAGAAAATATAGGAAAACTAAAAGATAAGATGTATGCCAAGGATGAACAGATAAGAACACTTAAAGAAGAACTTGGCAAAGTCAAACATGAACTAGATCGAACTTGTAAATGGAATAAATCCTCTGATGCCTTGACATGGCTTCAAGAGAATCACAGTAGCAACCGGAGAGGGATTGGATATCGGAGTCAATTTCCCAAGTGGGATCCCAAAAGAAAGTATCTCACTCTTCCTGAAAATAAAATCTGCACCCACTATGGTAAGACTGGCCACTACAAAATTGAGTGTACTGCAAGACAGCAGGCCAGTCGAAAAAATGAGTGGTTTGTTAAAAAAAACAATTGGCTACCAAATTGGGCCAAGAAAAATTTAATTCATCCATTCTCTCATAGAAAAGGATCCAAACTAGTTTGGGTTCTTAAAACTAACCCCTGATTTCCTTTTGTAGGTACAATTGAGAGGAAGCAGCCAAATTTGGTTTTTGGATAGTGGCTGCTCAAAGCATATGACGAGGAACAAGGAACAATTCCTTTCACTTGAAAACCTCAAAGGAGGAAATGTCTCCTTTGGAAATGGAAAGAAAGGTGAAATTATAGGGGTTGGCAAAGTAGAGGAACCAGAAGATGAGGAGCTTGGACTGGTGAGAAGCAGTGAACACATTGAAGCGGCCATGGGAGATGGAACAGGTGATAGACCAGGTCCAACTACCCCAAGCAACATGACAGGGGGAACTCAACATGTGAACCCTGACCCTGATCCTGTTCCACAACAACAAGACACTATAGAATCATCCAGAAGTGAACAATTGGTGCTCAAACCACACAGATATCAAAGTTCTCACCCTCTTGAGAACATCATAATAGATTTGTCATCTGGAATCAAAACAAGAGCCTCCTTGAAAAATCTGTGTGCGTTTTATGCCTTTTTATCTTTAGTCGAACCAAAGAACATTGGTGAAGCCCTACAAGATGCTGATTGGGTAAATTCCATGCAACAAGAGTTGAATCAGTTTGAAAGAAGTCAAGTATGGCACTTGGTACCCAGTCCACTAGACAGATCAGTGATTGGCACAAAACGGGTCTTCAGGAACAAGCTCGATGAGGATGGAACTGTTACAAGAAACAAGGCCAAACTGGTTGTTCAAGGGTATAGTTAAGAAGAAGGAATTGACTATGATGAGACCTTTGCCCTTGTGGCAAGACTGTAGGCAATTAGACTTCTTATAGCATTTGCTGCACATATGAAATTCACACTCCATCAGATGGATGTTAAGAGTGCCTTTCTCAATGGCTATCTGAAGGAAGATGTATTTGTCAAACAACCTTCAGGTTTTGAAAGCAAAGAGTCACCTGACCACGTACACAAACTTGACAAGGCTCTCTATGGTCTTAAACAAGCACCCAGAGCATGGTATGATCGGCTATCAAAATTCCTGCTAGAACATGGGTACAAAAGAGGCAAAATTGACAGCACCTTGTTCTTAAAGGAAAAAGGTAAAGAACTCCTGGTTGTGCAAATATATGTGGATAATATTATATTTGGGGCAACTTCTGAAAAACTGAGTAAGGAACTTGCTACACTTATGGGGAGCGAGTTTGAGATGAGCATGATGGGTGAGCTAAACTTCTTCTTAGGCTTGCAAATCAAGCAAAACCCCAATGGAACAATGATCCATCAACAAAAGTATGTGAAAGAACTGCTCAAGAAGTTTAAAATGGAGGACTTAAAGGAAATAGACACCCCCAGAGCCACAACTACAAAATTGGATGTGGATGAACCTGGTTCATCCGTTGATCAGAAGCTATATAGAGGGATGATTGGGTCTCTATTATATCTCACGGCCAGTAGACTTGTTATTGTGTTCAGTGTAGGACTGTGTGCTAGGTTTCAGAGAAATCCAAAGGAATCCCACCTATCTGTAGTGAAGAGAATTTTGAGATATCTGAAAGTCACCACTGATTTGTGCCTTTGGTACCCTAAAGGTAGTAATTTCGACCTTATAGGATATGCTGATGCTGATTATGCAGGTTTCCTGGTTGACAGGAAAAGTACTTCAGTCATGGATCATTTTCTGGGCTCCTGCCTTGTGTCTTGGGCCACTAAGAAGCAAAATTCAGTAGCTCTGTCTACTGCTGAGGCTGAATATGTGGCTGCAGCCTCATGCTGTGCTCAATTGCTGTGGATCAAGCAACAACTCATGGACTTTGGTATGGATGTGGGATGCATTCCTATTTTCTGTGATAACACTAGTGCAATTAGTATGACCAAGAACCCGGTTCATCATAAGAGAACTAAGCACATAGATGTTAGACACCACTTCCTTAGGGATAACTATGAAAAGGGAATGATCTCAATTGAATTTTGTGCTACTGACAAGCAAATTGCAGATATCTTTACTAAATCACTGAGTAGGGAGCATTTTGAGAGAAACCGGCTTGAATTAGGGATGATTAATATTACCTAATTGAAAAACAAAAATGAATATTTTTTTTGGCTAGAAACATTAACATAGGTACTTAACCAGACTAATCAGTGCTCAGTATCATGTCTTTATTGCCATACTCTCTTGCCATGTATTAATATGATTCCCTGGGTACTAATGATGTTTCTCGATCTTTGTAAATTGAGGCAAATTAAAGATTTTAACAAGAAGAACCTCGTTCATCCATGCTGGTTCATCTGATTGACAAGGTACGTACTCATCTCCATACACTTATTAAATTAATTACAGTCATACATGAGCAAGACTCTATCTATATTTGGTTCAATTCAAATTCCTAGTAATTATCCTAATTATCAAAATTGAACCAGTTTCAAGGAGTCCTATCACATTAAAATTAGCCAATTTAGGGGTTTGTAGCCGTCTATTCAATGTCAGTCTTGCATCGATTAGACTACCACTTGAGTAAATATTCTGTCGTTGTAAAATTCTTAGCCACATCTTATAAAAGGGTCATCATTACTACCCTCTTCATAACTAAATCGTCGAACCAAGTTCATCTCACTATTCTCAAACCAAAATTGATCAACCTTTCTTCTTTTCTAAAATGTTCATAACAATGTCGTCACGACCTCCTGCTTCTTCATCCTCTTCGTCACCCATTCGTGATTATGATGGAGGACTTTATGAATATGATTCAAATTCTCCATCAGTGTATAGCTTTTAATCTCTAGAGATATCTTTAACCCCTGAAAACCCTCCAGTTCGTGAACCCACATCTAACCCTACTCCAGCCCCCAGGGCTCGTCGTGTGAAAGTTCTTGCCAGAAAATCTGTTGCTTCTGGCTCTCGTGCAAGATTCTTGGAGGAAATTCTACAGGCTGAAAAGGATAATGATTCTGAATCATCAAGTGAATCTTTCAAATCAGCCAATGAGGATGAAGCACCCGGTTCATCCAGTTCTGAGCAAGAAAATCTTGAGGTTGTTTCTGAACCTCCTACTACTGAGAACAAGTTTGTGTTGGTTGGATCAGCTATTGATATTGAAGTACCGAATAGGCGTAGAAAATTTGGAAAAAAAATAAAATTCTTGAGAGTGAGGGAGACAGAGGTTCTGTAAGGGGATCTGAGGAGGACGACACCCCTTTGGCTATCCGTGGTCCAGTTCCTGAGCATGTTGGAGAAGATGTCACAAATTTAGGGGGAAGTGTTGATGAGGAAGCAACAAAAGGTCTACAGAGCTTACAAAAATCAGAAGATGAATCTGGTTCATCTATAGAGGAAACACTAGTTGAGATGCTGCAGAAGTTGGGAGACTCCTACAATCCCAAAAAGAGAAGAACTCTCAAGTCCAGAAAAGCTAAAACACCTGTTTCTTCCAAGAAACGAAAAGCTCCAGTGTCTGCTGATGCTCCTGCCCCAGAAGTGCGTGCTACTAGGAGTGTTGTTCAACGACAAGAAGAAGAGTTAGAAAAGGCTCTGATAGAGAGCAAGAAAAAGAAAGTTGCAAAGGGAAAGGCTAAAGTAGGAGAGCCTGTTGAGGCTGTTGATGTGGATGATGAATCGTTGGACCTGGTCCAATATGAGGTTCAGCTTGCTCCAGTTGTGGTTGAGACACCCAAGCCCAAGAAGGCTAAGTATTATTCAAAGAAGTTAGCTATTGTGCCTGCCACACCCTCAAGTACTGCTATAAGGTCCAGGTCCAAGGCCAAGAAAGTGAGGTTGTTGAGAAAGATGAGGATAAAGAGTGGAGTGGAGGAGATGAAAAGGAAGGTTGTGAGGAGACTGATAGAGTCACAATGTTCAGCAAGAGGACAATTTTGAAGGGAAAGTTATTGAAATATCTCGAGGAACCTGGAATGCAATACCTGCTGGACACACTGGATGTGCAGGGGTGGAAGGTAATGGTCGTTCCAATGGAAGGAAGGCTGGCAAGGAACAAATTGGTGGAGTTCATGGCAAATGCAAGTGTCAAGATTAGCAGGGTGACCTCCACAGTCAAAGGAATTCATATCACTTTTGACGCAAAGGAACTGGGAGAGATTCTGAACATACCTACTGAGGGCTACGATGATTACACTAGGCAAAGATGGCCTATTGTTGATGGAATAGCCTCAGCTCTCAACATCACCAGATTCTTTTGTGAGAATGAGGAGGAAGCTGAGCCTAGGCCGGTGTTCAAAAGTGAAATGAGTCCCCAACACAAGTTATTCTTTGAATTTGCTATCAAGTTCCTGCTGCCAAGACAAGAAAGAAGGCACATCGCCAATTACACGGACCTCACTTTGATGGAGTGTTTGTATAGGGGAAAATAGATCAACTGGCCAGTTTTCATCATTCAACTCTTGGACAGAGTTGTAAATGGAACCAAAGTACATGCTATTCCTTATGGCTTTATTTTGACGAATGTACTTGCTCACTTTGAGGTTCATGTGAAGAAAGCTGAGATGGATAATACTAAGGATTACTTTGGGAAGAACACTTTGCTGACTTGTGATTATATTGTCAATGTTCCGAAAGATGAACCTGGTTCATCTAGGAAGCAGCCAGTCTATAGCAAAGTAAGGTCATTGGTGCATGAAGGAGAGATGAAGAATGAGGAGATCCTTAGATTGAAATCTCGCTTTCATGAGGTGGAAGCTGAGCGGGATGCTCTCAGAGTTGAATTAGCAAAGGAGAAGGAGAAAAATGAAGGTGTTCTTCAACAGATGCTTTCTCTCCTTCAAGCCAAGAACCCAACCTCATCTGCACCTACCCAACCTTAGGATGTCCAGAGCCACCAATACCCCATCTATGACCCAGTCCGGGATTAGTTATGTTTCTGTTTTTACTCTGTTTTGCTCATGGTTATGGTTGTTTTTTTTTTGATTGTATGGTGTTTGATTTTCGATCCTATCAATGAGTTTTGCTATTTTATTATTGACTTGTCTCAATTTCTTATTTGGCTTACATTTATTTGTTTCTTTTGATGATTAAATCATGTTTGGACCTGCAGTTGCCTCAATGGCCATGAGTAATTTTTAACAAATTTTGGAAAGTTTACCATTTTGCAACTTTTCGTTGATGCCAAAAGGGGGAAGATGTGTGTGTTTTTCAAAATTTCAAAATTTTCACAAGTGATATTTATAACCTAATGAACCTGGTTTCTCTATGATAAATGCTTAAAACCATACAAAGTGTTTGAAGATTGTACATGGTTAAGCACATGGTTTGTCATCATCAAAAAGGGAGAATTCGTTGACCCAAGTCACTGCAAGGTTTTGAAGACTAACAAATGTCTACCAAGTTGAACCAGGTCCATCAAGCTATCATAGTGAAACAGACTCATTGGCACGTGAAGAGTCCATGCGTAGGAGATAACATGTTATGTGAATTATCTGGGAACTAAGAGGTTGTCTCCTAAAGCGAAAAGGTTGCAAAATTGATAAGAGGTTAGAGTTTGAATTCAACAAGGATAGTAACAAAGGAAGGAAGTTGAGTTTAATACAAACTCTTCCACCAAGGAAGAGTTTCATTAGAATTGAACAAGAACGTCTCAACTACTGGCGCTATATAATGTTGAAGTATTCCTACTGAAGAATTGATCGCACAAAGGTAGAAGTGAAACAAGAATTGAAAGCAAAATTCCCAGAGATATTTTGCAAGCAGAATCCTTGTGCGACACAAAAGCTAATGACCAGCTAGAAGAACCAGTTCTATCTGTTTGTTTATTGACTCTAGTTGGTTGTAGTAGCTGATTTAATATTGTATCTTTCAGCTTTCTTAGAAGCAATTGTAATAGGTACACACTGTTCAAGTTAGAGTTAACTTGAAGCTTGTCGCAATTAGCTAGAGGCTAGGTTGCTACAAAGGGATTAGAGTTAGTCCTAGGTTTACAAAAGAGTTTATTTTGTAAATGCTGTTTGGCTCAGAGTTGTAGTGAAGAGTTTGTTAAAATTCTACTGAGGAGTAGGTCGTGGTTTTTTTCACCTTTTGAGCCAGGTGTTTTCCACGTAACAATCTCTGTGTTTTTACTTTACTGCATTTATTATTCCGCACCAGTAGAAGATGGAACACCAAGAAGAACCAGGTTCTTCTAGTAAGACAGTACTCGAAACACTGGACACCACACAAATCACCCCCCTCCTGTGTGGTATTGAAGTATAAAACATCATTAATAATGGGAATGGATTGGCTTTATTTATGTTTTTCCAAACTCGACTGCCGACCATAATTATGAGGCTTGAATTTCCTAACGAGTTAGCTGTTGTGTGGCAGGGGAATAATATTAGGCCAAAAGGTATGTTTATTTCTTACCTTAAGGCCACAAAGATGATCATGAAGTGGTGTATTTATCATTTGGTCCGAGTTACGGACACCCCTGCTGAGGTGCCTACCATTGAATCAGTACCAATTGTGAATGAATTCCCTGATGTCTTCCCGGATGAGCTCCCTGGGATTCCTCTAGACAGGGAGATTGATTTTGGGATTGATGTGATGCCGGGCACACAGACTATCTCTATTCCCCCTTATAGAGTGGCGTTGGAATAATTAAAAGAGCTAAAAGAACAACTGAAGTATTTGCTAGAGAAAGGTTTCATCCGACCGAGTGTGTCGCCCTGAGGCGCACCGGTTCTCTTTGTTAGAAAGAAAAATGGATCGATGCGGATGTGTATTGACTACCGGCAACTCAACAAAGTCACAATAAAAAATAAATACCCATTTCCAAGGATAGATGATTTGTTAAATCAATTGCAAGGTGCCAAGTTCTTCTCCAAAATTGATTTGTGGTCCGGGTATTATCAATTGAAGATAAGGGAGTAGGATATTCCGAAAACAACTTTTAGAACCCGGTATAGGAACTTTGAATTTTTGGTTATGTCTTTCGGGCTAACAAATGTCACGATAGCTTTCATGGGTCTAGTGAATCGAGTCTTCAAGCCGTTTCTTGACTCCTTTGTGATAGTGTTCATTGACGACATCCTTGTATACTCACGAAGTCAAGAAGATCACGCCGACCACCTCAGGGTAGTTCTACAGACTCTTCATCAACACCAATTATATGCAAAGTTCCCGAAATGTTAATTTTGGCTTGAATCTGTTACATTTCTTGGTCATGTCGTCTCTGGAGTGGGAATTATGGTTGATCCTCAACAGATTGCAGCAGTAAAGGATTGGCCTAGACCTACCGCTCCCACAGAGATTTGCAGTTTCTTGGGTTTGGCCATGTATTAGAGGAGGTTTGTGGAAGGGTTCTCCACTCTTGCCTCTTCATTGGCTAAATTGACGCAGAAGGTGGTTAAGTTCCCGTGGTCCGATGCTTGTGAAAGGAGTTTCCAGGAATTGAAATCATGATTGACTTCGGCACTGGTGTTGACCCTACTAGAGGGTAGAGAGGGTTTTGTGGTGCATTGCGATGCTTCAAGGATCAGTCTCGGGTGTGTATTGATGCAACATGGTAAGGTTATAGCTTATGCTTCAAGGCAACTTAAGAATCATGAAAAGAACTATCCAACTCATGACTTAGAGCTTGCAATAGTGGTTTTTGCATTAAAAATTTGGCTTCATTATTTGTATGGGCTCCATGTAGATATATTCATGGACCACAAGAGTCTTCAATACATTTTCAAACATAAGGGATTGAATTTGAGGCAGAGAAGGTGTCTTGAGTTGCTCAAACATTATGACATTGACATATTGTATAATTCGCGGAAAGCTAATGTGGTGGCGAATGCTTTTAGTCTGAAATATATTGGTAGTTTGGCTCACTTGAAGGTATGTCAAAGGCCCTTGGCCCGGGCGGTTCACTAGTTGGCCAGTTTGGGAATTCGTCTGGCGGACTCTAGCGAAGGAGGAGTAATTGTGCGTAATAGGGCGGAACCATCGCTTGTGGCGGAGGTCAAGGCGAAGAAATACGATGATCCAGTGTTGGTGCAGCTGAAGGAAGTGATTCATAAACATAAGACTACAACTTTTTCTCTTGGCATGGATGACGCTACATTACGGTACCAAGGGAGACTATGTGTTCAAAACGCAGATGGTCTTCAGGAAAGAATCATGGCAGAAGGTCATCCTGATATTCCGTGCACCCAGGTTCTACGAAAATGTATCATGACCTCAAGGAAGTTTACTGGTGGAATGATATGAAGAGGGGTGTGGCGGACTTTGTGGAAAAATGGTCAAACTGTCAACAGGTTAAGGTCGAGCATCAAAGGCTCGGTGGGTTAGCACAAAATATATAAATTTCAATGTGGAAATGGGAAATGATCAATATGGATTTTGTGGTGGGGTTAGCTCGCACTCCGCGTAAGTTTGACTCAATTTGGGTGATCGTGGATCGACTCACAAAATCAGCGCATTTCTTACCAGTTAAATCCACCGACATTGCGGAATAGTATGCACAATTGTATATTAAGGAAATAATCAGGCTTCATGGCACTACATTTTCCATCATTTCTGTTCTAGGGGCCCAGTTCACAGCTAATTTCTAGAAGAAATTTCAGCAAGGGTTGGGTACGCAGGTTAATCTTAGCACGTCTTTCCATCCACAGGCTGATGGACAAGTAGAGCGGATTATTCAAACGCTTGAGGACATGTTGCATGCTTGACTTCAAGGGTAGCTGGGATGATCATTTGCCGCTCATAGAATTTTCTTATAACAACAACTTTCATACCAGTATTCAAATGGCACTGTTTGAGGCCTTGTATGGTAGAAGATGTAGATCACCAATTAGATGGTTCGAGGTTGGAGAAGCAGAACTAATAAGACCAGACCTTGTGCATCAGGCTATGGAGATGGTTAAGATCATAAAAGAGCGGTTAAAGATTGCTTAGAGTCATCAAAAATCCTATTCGGATGTTTGTCGCAGAGACTTAGAGTTCAAAGAAGATGATTGGATGTTCTTGAAGGTATCTCCCATGAAGGGGATCATGCGGTTTGGAAGAAATGAAAATTAATTCCGAGGTATGTCGGGCCACATAGAATCATTCAATGGATAGGTCAAGTAGCGTACAACCTTGAGCTGCCTCCTGAGATGTCGTTAGTGCACCCGATATTTCATGTGTCCATGTTGAATAAGGTAGTTGGAGATCCGTCCGCCATTATGTCGGTTTAGACCGTTGAGGTTAATAAAGAGTTGTCATATGAAGAAATTCCAGTTGCTATCCTTGACAAATAGGCCCGAAAGTTGAGAAACAAAGAAATTGCATCTGTGAAGGTATTATGGAGAAACCAATAAATTGAAGAAGCTATTTGGGAAGTCGAGAATGAAATGAAAAAGAAGTACCCTCATTTTTTTGAATAGCCGTGTAATAGTTCTATGATGTTTTTCCCCCTAAATTCTTGTATCGCTTGTTCGCCTAATGTAAAGACACTCATTTCTTATTAGATGTCCCTTATGAAGCCTCGTTTGGTGTTATTGTCACGCCCCAAAACCGAGGGACGAGACCGGCGCCTAACCGGATGAACCCAGTCAAACGGACCTGGATTGCCTTTCCTACCCAACATATTATCCTGTGTGCATAACGTACATTATTCCATACGAGTTATCCAATTAAGATTCAAAGTACACTTTACAACATAATCCCATTTTCCTCTTTTAATTTTCAACAATAGATAATCCGAAATATACAAGTTACATACAATATTTCTGATTTCTCGATCCACAATTACGAGTGAGTACATCTACCGCCCAAAATATACATATACATATACAACCCACACAGTGTCTACGGAGCCTCTAAGAGTTCTTAGGAGTTTTACATAACTTGCCGGCAACAAGGCTCCGGCTATACCTTTACAACATAAGCAAAACGAAAAAAGATAGTATAATCCACACGCGGCCCCGAGAGGAAGAGAGGCTCACCAAAACTGCTGGAGAGATGAAGAGGAGGCACCACTAACGGCGGGCTGAGCTACTTGCTATGGAACCACCTACATCCATATAAAAGATGTAGCGCCCCCGGCAAAAGGGACGTTAGTACTGTGGAATAGTACTAGTATGTATGAACAAACTTTACCCTAAGTACAATCAAGCAATACACAGATAAGAGACAGTTAATGGAACCAACAAGTATTGCACATGAACAGAAACAACCAAAATCAAGAGTTTCACAGATTCTCCTTTCAACACCACCATATTCAACAGTTTCACAGTTTCTCATTTCAACACCACCATATTCAAGAGTTTCACAGATTCCCATTTCAGCATAACCACATTCCATCCTTATTAACTCGGCCACCCTTATCACCTCGTCCACCCTTATTACCTCACTCACCCTTATTACCTCGTGCACCCTTATTACCCCGTTTTGCGGCGTGCAACCCGATCCAACCAGAGAATCACATTTCATAACAACAATCACCAATAATTAAATCACAAGGATTTTCATTACAAGGAACACAAGTTCATATCAATAATTCGTTATGTGGACTCAAAGCACAATGACTCTCACCAAGCAGTAATTCATGTACACGGTGTTGCCATAATCGTTCAACTCAATTACATCATTTCATAATACCCTCTTTCATTACTTACCACGCACGGTTTCTTTAGCCATTATATACATTCCCACACTTGGGCACATTAACATTCTTTCATTCATTAACACATACTTTCATATCGATACCCTCGAGCATTTTATGAGCTTTGCACACAACAAGATAGGCACAACAAACCACTTTTCACAACCTCAACTAGCATATTAGTCAACAAGAAATTCAGGGAGTGAAGTGTTATGCCTCAACACAATTGGACAGTCAATTCACATATTCTCAAACAAAGTACACATACCGTATGCTCGGACACCAACAAGAGGATTCTACAAAGGTTAAGTTAGCCATACATACCTGGAGTAGAATTTCCCCTTTTTAATTTCAATCACAAATCACCGGACCGTCAAGCAACGTCAATCTAATTCATAATGTAACACATTCATCTTAGAATTGGGAATCATGAACACAATTCGAACTCGCTGAGGCATTTTATCGAATGTTATGTGACCCCTCAGATTACCAACCCCCTCTTTGTGATTATTTACTCTAACCCACTTCCCTTTACTAGATTGTGACATTAAATGAACATGCAGGCAAGGTTCTTCACTTTCATCTTCAAGAACCCATTTAGGAGAGTTCTACGACTAACCAAAAATCTGGAAATTTAAGGGAAATGGGGTGGGGACTTACCTGTTAGAATGAAGAGAAAGATTACTCGAAATTCCCAGGCCTGAGTGATTTTGGAAAAACCAAATTGATGAAGAAGGAACTTTCTCTCTCAAGAACCCTCTCTCCCCTCTCTCTATTTTGTTCAGAAATTCCTTAAAAATGAAGGGGAGGGGTGTTTTATTAAACAGGGGGTCAGGTTTTAAATTTAGAAAATAGGAGCCCCGACACAGAAATGCGGTGAGGAATGCGATCACATTCCATCTACGCTGTCCGCATTCCTATCGCATAGTTGGCCCTCGAATGGGCCAAAATGGGAAAACAATCTGCCCAGGTATGCGACCACTATGTGGTCCGCATACTTGTTATGCGATTGCATAGTGCGTCCATAACCTCCTTCGCATAAACCATGGGGAAAGAATGCGACAACTATGTGGTCCGCATACTCAAAATGTGATCGCGTTCGGGGCCGCATAGTTGTCCTCAATTTGGACAGTAGCCTATCCAGGTATGCAACCATTATCCGGTCCGCATACACGTTATGCGATCGCATAACATCACGATTCTGGAAAATTTTATTTTTCAAGTTCGGGGTACTTTTTACTCAAAATAGGCATGTTTTAAGAGTTTCTACAGTTATAACAACACAGGGACTTATTCTGGCACTATTCCAGACATAGAATTTTACGGGTCTTTACAGTTGTTTTGCGACCTATTTAGTTATTTGATTATATATATTTGGAGTTAAGGTGTGTTTCTGGGGCTCTCTAGAAGGTGGATAGGCCTAATTACAAAGAAAACTCTGGCGAATTTTTCATAAAAATTAGGAGTTAGTCAAATTTGGGGCCGATGGGGTGAGGTATAACTGATGATGTATAAGGGATATTGAGTGAACCTTGATCCTCATTCGAGGACGAATGATATTAAGTGTGGGAGGATGTAAGGACCGTTAAATTTTCTATGTACAACTAATAATTCGAAGATCAATTTTTATGTCTATTATGGCATTTGGCAGTCCATCTACGCAAGATTTGAGATGCGATCCGAGTTTTTGGTCCGGTCCCTGACCGCATTGACTTCGAGGCAGAATAGGCCTAGGGTCGACGTAGGGAAATGGTGCAGGAATCAAGGCAGATCTATACCAAAGTTCGATTCCGTACCTGAGTAGTAATTAGCCTAATCTATCAAAATCTTTGTAATAAATACTAGTGTACTATGTTAGGGCCTCCTATCCTCATATATAAAGGGGACCCTTGATACAATACAATACAAGATATTGAATACAACGCACAAGAACATTCTCTGCTCTAATACCAAACATCCCCTATTCCTCTTTATTAGCTCATTTACTTACATTTATTGCTTTCTTTTACTTGTTCTTCATTTATAACTTATCATTGATCACAAATAGCGTATCTCAAGGCCTATAAGCTTGTTATAGATCCATCGACCATCCGAACTAGGCCCAATCCTCGGTCTCAAGGACCCTTGAGGTCAACGTCGAGCCTTCAATTTAAGGCACTCTGGTTTGTTTTCCTTCAGCGTTCTAATCATTTCCTTACTGTTCTATCCTAACACACTTAGCTATAACCATTCGATAATTGGTATTAAGATCAATCGCGTATTTTTAGAACCACATAACTAAATATAATTGTAGTTACCATTTTCACGATAAACAGTTTGGCGCTCACCGTGGGGCTAAGAATAATAATGGTTGTTTTAATACTAGTTCATTGAAAAAATGCAAGTTATCTTTCACACTCTTTCTCGCCCCTAGAACCTTTGCTTTCAGGTCAGATGACAAGATCAGCGAACACGTACGAAAGTAGCAGCTTTGGAAAATTTGGAGGGGATGATGTAAGCATCCCGAATGCCGGTGTACCACCATTAAACCCTAATGACACGATGGAGCCGACCCCTGAGAGCATGGACTCAAGTAACGGACGTCATGACGACATCGACCCTCACACCAACTAGGGTGCGCATCAAAAAGGCCAGCGAGAGGAGCGAGAAACCGCCATTCAAAAGAACGGAGAGGATTGTCTCCAAATGATCTTTGAAATGCTTCAGGCACTGATGTGCCGGAGAATTTCGGCACATTGGATACCATATTTCTTAGACTGTGGCTCGTTTCAAGAGCATTTACTCTTATTAATCATAGAATTTTGGTATTTTGCAGTACACAAGGTGTAAACACTCAAGACCATGCAAAAATGAGCTAAAGAAGAGAAAAGAGAAGGAAAATGGTCAAATGCGATCGCATATGCAACATGTGAATCGCATTTCAAGCCTAGGGGTCGCATACCGCAACAGAAAGTTGAGTCAAAATTAAGGAGTGAAATGCGGCCACATATGCGACCGCATATCCCAAATGCGAACCGCATTTGAATCGCATCTCTATTTGATGCCTGAAGCCACAATGCAAATGCGACGCATGACTACGATCGCATATCATCAATGCGGATCGCATATCCCAAATGCGATACATCTCTGGGACCTAGGGTTTTGAGATGCGATGGAAGAAGCCAAGATGCGAATCGCATTCCTGTTACGCGACAGGAATGCGATCGCATATCGCCCGACAGGGGTGTTTTTGTCTGTTTTTCATCCGAATTTTTTCCCCACTATAAGAGGATTTACTTGGGTGTTGTGGGTCATTCTTGTCTAGTTTTTGCACAACATTCTCTCATTAAATATTCTTCACCTTTTGGAAGCATTAGAGCAAGCAAGTGGTGGTTTGTAAGCATTCATGACATTATTAAATGCTTGTTTCTTTTGGTTATTTGTGATGAGTAGCTAAGTCTGAACACTGAGGTTGTGGATCCTAAACGGGTGTTATGTATTTGGGTATTTGCCATTGAATATATGCATAATGGGTAGTTGATATGTGTTTACTCTTCGTCTTATATTTCTTGTTAATGGTTGCAAACATTAACTTATGCCATAATTTTATCTTAGCTTGGAAAAGCGGGTTAGAAGTGGTAAGAGTAAATACCAAAGACTCGAGGCGTTAAACCTCGTTTAATAGAATCACTTAGGAATAAGTTGGTTTTATTTGGCAAGACGTGATTCGGATTTATTGCAACTCTTTTACATTTGGAAAAATCATAAAGAGGAAATACTATCGTAGTATTGGAAAATCTAGGATAGTTATCTTAAGAATCATTTGCATATCAAGAACTTCCCATTAGAAATATATCATATTAATACCTACTTGCATTACACTCCATGAAAGGGGACACAACCTTGGTTAATTTACCCATATTAATTACAATCTAAATTAGTTTCCATTGTTACTACTCTTTCTTCAAAATAGTAAACTATTAATCACCACCTTTTTGTTCACTAACGGAATAGAATTTCGATTAGAGTTAAGAACCACACTAACATAGTGATATTTTCACACCTATTCCCTGTGGGATTCGACCCCAACCTTGTTGGGTTATTATATTTGACTTCGACCGCTTTACACTAATTTAGAAGTGTAATTTGAGCATATCAGGCACAACATGCAGGGATTTTTCAAATATAAAACTACCAAAGAATTTCAGACGCGCCAACACCAATAACAACCCCCCGAATTCGGCTAGTATCGGAAAGGTTGGGGAATAAAGAACCATCTACCGACCCCGGAAAGTAGAGTCAGGATTCCCGGAGAGAAAGCCAGAACCTCGGATAGAAAGGTATCAACCTTACGTTGAGAATCAAAGGAACGCCACAAGGGCCAATGAGCCCAGAGCCAAATTGAAAGCAGACCAAAGCGGGATAGCGAACAAAGCCTGGTCCGATAGGCATACAGAATCAATAAGAGTGCCTTGATCAACCCAATACAACTTCAGGGATGATTTTTCAGGCATCATATCGGCCATGAGTAGAATCAAAGACACCAGATAGCCAAATATCGTGTCATCGGATCCCTCTCAGGGGGACCCTAGCCTGACATATGAGTTTCACGGTACTCATGGTCACCGAACCAAGGATTGCGGACACCTTAAGAAAGAAGAAACCCGGTTAACTAGAAAAGGGTATCTGCGAGGATTCACCTGTTGAATCATGGAGCTCCCCCAGAAAAAAAATAGTAGCTCGAAAGAATGAAGCAAGAAAACCTCAGCACTTCATACATATGATCGTCGGGGGAAGCGAAGACCTGCAGGGGCCTATGATCGAGCGAGCAAAAGTACCGGATGCGGTGGCAGGACAAATTCAGTGCCATACGCCCAAGGACATCCTTGCATTCAGCGACGGATATCTCGAGACCCTGTCTCATCCACATAACGACGCGCTGGTAATTTCCTTCCTCTTGAATAACTCTCAAATTAAACGCATTCTTGTTGATCTAGGTAGCTCCGCCAACGTAGTCAGAACTGAAGCAGTGGAACAGCTCGGGATGTTCAGCCCAGTCATACCTACTTCACTAACTATCAATGGGTTTAACATGGACGTCAAGACAACGAGGGTGGAGATCACCCTCCCAGTCAATGTATCCGGGACGATACGGAACCCTAAGTTTTATGTCATCAAGGGAGGCACGAGGTATAACGTACTGCTCGGAAGGCCATGGATACACGACATGCAAGTTGTGCCGTCAACATTCCATCAAATGATAAAGTTCCCAACGGAAGGCGATATTAAAATCGTATATGGAGAGCAATGTGCAGCCAGGGAGATATTTGCTATGGCCCAATGACGTCGACGCCCCTCACTTCGAAGGAACCAAAGGAGAGAATATCCCCCAAGGATGACGAGGAAGGCTTCCTCACTTTTTTCACTCCCGAAGATTCGGACACAACTAAATCGACGGTCGAGGAGCTGGAACATGCAGTCATGGTCAGACAACCTCCAGATCGAAAGGTATACCTGGAAACGGGGTTAATCCCCGAACTCAGGGAAAATTTCATTCAGTTTCTTACCAATAATATCGATTGTTTTGCTTGGTCCCATTTAGATATGAGAGGAATTCCACCCGAAATAACCACCCATCGACTAAGCGACGACCCCAGGTTCAAGCCGGTGAAGCAAAAAATGAGGCCTCAATCCGAAGTAAAACAGGCGTTCATCAAGGATGAGGAAACGTTCAAGATCCTCAGAAGCTACAATATGAAACTCAATCCCGAGAAGTGTGCCTTCGGGGTAGGGCAAGGGAAGTTCCTGGGTTTCATGGTATCAAACAGGGGAATCGAGATCAACCCCGACAAAATCAAAGCCAACGAAGAAAGCACGATGGTTAATAGTGTAAAGGTCGTACAGCGACTCACCGGGCGGATAGCAGCCTTGGGGAGGTTCATATCCAGATCATCATATAAAATTCACCATTTCTTCTCTTTGCTCAGAAAAAAAATTATCTTTGAATGGACCCTTGAGCACCAAAGTGCCTTGGAAGAATTGAAGCAGTACTTGTCGAGCCCATCTTTGATGCACACTCCAAAGGAGGACGAAACATTGTATCTATACTTGGCCGTATCAGAGGTAGCAGTAAGCGGCGTGTTGATTCGAGAGGGACAATGTACGCAATTCCTTGTCTATTATGTAAGTCGCACTCTGGGCGATGCGGAAACTAGGTATCCCCTTTGCAAAAAATTAGCCCTTTCAATGATTAGCGCATCTCGAAAATTAAAACCTTACTTTCAATGTCACCGCATCTGCGTCCTGACAACATACCCGCTTCGGAACATATTGCATAAACCTGAGTTGTTTGGTCGATTAGCCAAATGGGACATCGAACTCGGAGGATACGATATTGAATATCAGCCTCGAACGGCTATCTAACCCAGATTTTGGCAGATTTTGTAGCCGACTTCGCGCCCTCTATGGTGCCCGAAGTAGAGAAAGGACTATTATTGAAAACATGCACATCTTCCGGGGTATGGACCTTGTTCACTGACAGTGCTTCCAACATGAAAGGTTCCGGGCTCAGCATAGTCCTGAAGCCATCCACGGCCAATGTAATTAGACAATCCATAAAAACTCCAAAATTGACTAACAATGAAGCCGAGTATGAGGATGGGATTGCAGGTCTAGAGTTAGCCAAGAGCCTCGGGACTGAGTTCGTCTAGGACAAATGTGATTCCCTTCTAATTGTTAACCAAGTGAATGGGATCTTCGAGGTCCGAGAGGACAGCATGCAGAGGTACCTCGATAAGACCCTAGTTACGCTGCATCGCTTCAAGGAATGGACGTTAAACTATATACCACAAGAGCAAAATAGTGAAGCCGACACCCTCTCAAATCTGGGGTCGTCTGTCGAGGAAGATGATGTACTCCCCGGCGCCGTGGCTCAGTTAACGAGATCGGTGATCGAAGATGGCCACGTCGAATTCAACTCCACTAGCCTGACGTGGGATTGGAGAAACGAGTACATAAACTATTTGAAGGACGAAAAGCTGCCCACGGACCCAAAGGAGTCAAGAGCTCTACGGACCAAGGCTGCCAGATTCTCGCTCAACGAGAACAACACCCTCTACAAGAGAACCTTCGACGGATCCCTGGCAGTGTTTCTAGGGCCGGGTGATATAGATTACATGCTTCAAGAAATCCACGAAGGCACCTGTGGGAACCACTCCAGTGCTGAATCCCTAGTCCGAAAGGTGATCAGGGTAGGTTACTACTGGGACAATATGGAAAAGGACGCTAGGCAATTCTTCCGTAAATGCGACAAATGTCAAAGGTTCGCACCCATGATCTATCAGCCCGACAAATAACTGCATTCGGTCCTATCACCTTGGCCATTCCTGAAATGGGGGATGGATATCGTCGGACCACTACCCACGACGCCAGGTAAAGCCAGATTTTTCTGTTTATGACTTAATATTTCTCTATATGGGTGGAATCCCAAGCGTTCAAAAAAGTAAGAGAAAAAGAAGTCATCAACTTTGTATGGGACTACATCCTACGCCGGTTCGGGACCCCCTACGAGATAACCTGCGATAACAAAAAGAAATTCATAGGAGGTAAAGTCACAAAGCTCCTCGAGGACCACAAAATCAATGGGATCTTATCAACGCCCTACCATCCATGCGCCAACGGCCAAGCCGAATCCACAAACAAAACCATCATTCAGAACCTGAAGAAGAAGTTGGAAAACGCGAAGGGCAGATGGAGGGAAGTGTTTCCCGAAGTCCTATGGGTGTATCGAACCACTCATAAGACAAGCACGGGGGAGACAACGTTCTCTCTAGTGTATAGGTCTGAGGCTCTAATACCGGTCGAAGTAGGAGAGCCAAGCGCCAGATTCATGCATGCTTCAGAGGATTCAAATAATGAAGCTATGACCGTGGCCTACGAGCTGCTTGATGAGAAACGAGAAGCTTCGTTAATCCGGATGGTTGTGCAAAAACAAAGGATCGAGAGATACTATAACAGGAGAGCTAACCTCCGATACCTTGGAGTCGGGGACTTAGTCCTGAGAAAGGTCAGTCTGAACACTCGGAACCCCAATGAGGGGAAGCTAGGACCGAGCGAGGAAGGACCATACTGTATCTTGGGAGTGATCGGCAAAGGGTCATACAAGCTCGGCACCTTGGAAGGCGAGCAGCTCACGAGCAACTGGAACATATCCATGCTCAAACGATACTACTGCTAAGGTAATATTACAACACCGTCTCTTTTCACTCACCCGAAAACTAATCTCCTGCAGGCATCCGACAGAAAGCTCCCAAACATCCTCCAGCAACAAAGGGTTCCTGGATCGACTGACGCATTGTACTCTTTTCCTTCGATCGGGTTTTGATCCCGAAAATAGGGTTTTTACCGACAAGGTTTTTAATGAGGCAACATTTATGCGTCCGTCAAAAGAACTTATACGAGCATTTGAGGCTTCTCTCTAAACTCAACTACTTAAGGACACTACCTCGGGGAAGGATGTCCCCGCAAAACAAGTTGAAGTAAACCGAAGAGAGTTTTTTGCAGAAAAATAATGTAACAGGTCAAACAGTCAAGTGAACCATGCCCGCGTAAGGGGATCGAGTCTCTGATGGAGATAACATGTGTGCTTATATCAAATAGTAAAAGGAATATTTTTTCATCAAAACATTTTTGCAAGTTCAGGAAACAATAATCATTAACATCTAAATTATCAAAATCCGAGATCGTAAGATCCTAAGAAGGTAACCTCGGATACCATCTGCTTTAGATTAATCTATACCCGAGGTCGTAAGATCCCAGGAG
Organism: Nicotiana undulata; assembly: GCA_005239495.1. Classification (NCBI taxonomy): domain Eukaryota; kingdom Viridiplantae; phylum Streptophyta; class Magnoliopsida; order Solanales; family Solanaceae; genus Nicotiana; species Nicotiana undulata. The sequence continues at coordinate 8,753 of MDKH01125051.1, read as the reverse complement.
GGTAACCTCTGGAATGTTTGAAACTGTAAGTCCTTGGGGCATGATCAAAATCCCAAGCGGGTGTATCTAAATAACAAGACACGGTCCCGGCTTCAAAGCCAAGGCTATATATTCGAACTTGTAAGCCCTCTAAAAATGCATACCCTCGCATATAGATGCCAAGGATATGATACCCGGGACTAAGGGCTACAGCCAAATAAAATTACGATCGATGGGCTTCAGCCCAACAACAACAAGCGGTTCGGGGACACCCGACTATCGCCTTAAAACTAAATCCTTCAAAATTATTTCAGAAAGAATCGGTTAAATCATGCTACCTTTAGTGTAAGCAAGAGCTTCGAACATTTTCATGTCGGCTTGAGAACAGAGCTTCAATCACTTTCATGTCAGCTCTAAAAAAAAGAGCTACGATCATTCTCATGTCAGCCCCGAGGAAGAGTTTCGAACATTTTCATGTCAGCTCGTAAGAAGGAGTTTTTCCCGTTCATCGTAACGACTCATAATCGAGGCTCTTTTGGGCAGTTGAAGAGTATGATGAACATAAGAAAGCTCTAAGTAAATCTCTAAGGAGTGAAATATACAGCTATATGAAAAGTCACCTAAGAGCCTTGGAGCCGGCGCAAAATGCCTGTGGGATAACCCAAAACCTGAAGGGTCGATGAACTCGAGTCATAATCCGGCTCGGGGACTGAGCCCAAAATGGTTAACCGAAAGTCGCCTAAGAGCCTTGGAGCCCGCGCAAAAGGCCTACGGGCTAACCCAAATTCTGAGGAACCAAAGAATTCGAGTCCTAACCCAGCTCGGGGACTGAGCCCAAAATGATTGACTAAAAGCTGCCTAAAAACATTAAAGCTAGCCCACATGCTAATCAAAGAACTCGGAGGGCGAATGAGCTCATGCCGTGGCTCGGTCCAAAGAATGAGCCCTACATAAAAATGCATAAGCCTCCGGGCTAACCATAAAAGGCGTATGGTTCAGTCGAGAGGACACGTCAGCCCCATACCTAAGACGCTCAAGGGGCCAACACATAAGGATATGAGAAGCCATCAAGGGTCGATCCTAGACTATCACGAAATCGTTAAGCCAAGGCAAAGACCCACAGAGTCTGGCCTAGGGAATAGATCTCGGGCCAATGACCCTCATGGGAAAAGCAATGGACATAGAAATGCGACCTGTGCTCGGGACAAACAACTGCCCCAGTACAAAACAAGTTCCCCGTTCGAAACAGGCATGCAAACCATAAAGCTATCCGCACCCCTGAGGCTCAGATAGATGCCCGACTGTAAAGACCAAAGGCTTCTTCGGGCCCGAACACGCCCCCATTCGAAAAGAAGTTACAAAATCTCGGAGTTATACTAATTTTTCAAGCTAGAGAAAATAACGACTTGATTTTTTAACGCCAAAGTTGATATCCACCCAGAGACCATCCTCAGAATTTTTCGAGGTACCCAAGCCTTGGGAAAGGTTTTCGCTCAGAGATTGTCAAAAGACCGCCTCCGCTACATACAAGCCGAGATTCGATCCTCGCCCAACTTTAAAGCAATTTTGGCTCCGGCAGAGGGTTCAAGGTCTTAAAGAACATAATACTGATCATAATAAGAGACGATTTCTAGGACGGTCATACACGCAAGTTTGCACAAACAGAGACAGAATAAACTTCAGAATCAAACTAAGAGAAAAACAAAAGAATCTATTATATTGATGGAAGAAGTTTACAAGGCCCACAAGGGGATCTTTACATAGAAAGGCAAAAAACGAAAGCCTAATCTACAGATAGAAGATTATCTTCCGGAGGCATACCCTCAAAGACCCCGCAAGGGACCGCTAGTCAGCATCTTCGGGCTCCCCTAGCGGCAACGGGCGGACAACATATTCCTCCGCCTCCTATAAGCCTCCACTTTTGGTAGGCTCAGCGACATTATTATTGGGAAGCCGCTTCCTAAGATATTGAACTGGTATACGACGCGAAGGTCAGTGGATATTTCCTCCCCGCCTCTCATGAAGAAAAGAAGGCAAAAGTTCCACACCCGACCGAAGTAAGTAAGATGAGCAGCAGTATAGGCACTTCTTGCCTCCCGACATAGGGGACGCTCGATGCCTCTCTCACGCCCTCTCGAGATGGCGACAACAGTGCCAGCAACAACAACAACAACCCAATATAACCCCAAAAGGGACTTCGAGAAGGCATCTATGGCTAGGCTCGAAAGGCCAGCGTTGAATGATTTTGCAAACATGGGCTTATACCATGAAAGCAGAGAAACAGAGAAAGATGTGAGAAAGGAAAAAGATTGAAGTTTTCTGAAGTAAAATTGAATGAAGTTCAAAATCAGGCAACCCCCTATTTATAGGAGGTCAATACGCAATCAATGTTTCTTGGAAAACCAACCGGCAGGGCAATTATTATCCTTTTTGAGAAAAGGAAACGGCTGAGCAATCAATGCTCATAGGGAAGCTGTCCGACGAGACATCTCGAAACGCATAGGAAGCTTGCATCATGAGCATAACGTTATCACAAAAGGTCTGAAAAAAGTTCCACGTCAAGACCATTCCTTATCATTTTATTCTAAGAAACACGGGGACTATCTGTGTATAGCTAAAAATTGGAAGATCAATATGTCTATTATGTCATTTGGCAGTCCATCCGCGCAAGATTTGAGATACGATCCGAGTTTTCAGTCTCGGGCCCCAACCGCATTGACTTCGAGGGAGCATAGGCCCGGGGTCGATGTAGGGAAATGGCACAGGAATCGAGGCAGATAACTCTGTACCAAAGTACGATTCCGTACCTGGGCAATAATTAGCCGATTATGTCAAAATCTTTGTAATAAATACTAGTGTACTATGCTAGGGCCTCCTCTGCTCATATATAAAGGGGACCCTTGATACAATACAATACAGGATATTGAATACAAGGAACAAGAACATTCTCTGCTTTAATACCAAACATCCCTTATTCCTATTTATTAGCTCATTTACTTACATTTATTGCTTTCTTTTACTTGTTGTTCATTTATAGCTTATCATTGATCATAAATAGTGTATCTCACGGCCTATAAGCTTGTTATAGCTCCATCGACCATCCGAACTAGGCCTGGTCCTCGGTCTCAGGGACCCTCGAGGTCAACGTCAAGCCTTCGATTTAAGGCACTCTGGTTTGTTTTCCTTGAGCTTTCTAATCAGTTCCTTACTATTCTATCCGAACACACTTAGCTATAGCCATTCGATAACTGGTATTAAGATAAATCACGTAATTTTTGAACCACATAACTAAATATAATTGTAGTTACCATTTTCACGGTAAACAATTTCTAACCAAAAACTCGGGATTTCGTGGTGTCAAGTTAGATTCATGCGTTATTATAACATAAATTCTTGTTTGGACTTTCTGGATTGAATAGTACCCCACGAACTTAGAGGAATATGTTTCGTAGAAGAATGCATTTGTGCGGCCCATTATGCGGCTGCATAATCACTCTGCGAACCGCATAATGGCCGCAGAGTGAAGCAGAAAAATTGGCCAATTTTGAGGCCAGTTATGCGGCCAAATTATGTGATTGCATAATCTCTTTGCGGGTCACTTGTTTATCGCATATCTGCCTCAGACTTTTGCGTACGGGAGTTTTGCGGTGCATTATGCGACTGCAGAACATGTATATGGACCGCACACTGGTCGCATACACAGTCAGAATATTCAAGCCCTGAGGGCTATTTCAGTGATCACTTTGGGGACCACATATCCATTATGTGGTCGCATATGCGACCGCACACCTGTGTCGGGACACCCATTTTTCTTATTTAAGACCCGACCCTATTCTGTTAAAAGCACATGTTTTACCCGATATTTAGCAATTCTTTTATAATTCTAGAGTGAGGAAGAGGGTTCTTAGAGAGAGAGAGAGAGATCATCTATCAACTAGTATTCATCATTCTTGCTAAATACTTGAATAATTTCAAGAAGGCCATAAGATTGAGGAATAGATTGAAGATTGAAGTTGCTAAAATAGAGATCATCTAAAAGCTCTAAAGAAAACTCAATTAAGGTATGTATGGATAAATCTTTTCTTCTTAGAATCGAACTCTTGGTGTCCGAATAATTAGTGTAAGTTCCAATTCGATCATTCAAGAATTGATTGCCTTTATGTGTTGGGATCAAGGATTTATGCTCCGTAATTGTTCTAAACATTTATCGTGAAATCATGCTATTTGAGAACGTGCTATATTTTCCAAGCTTTTTCCCTTACTATGTGCAATGCCTTATGCGATAGCACTTATCGACATGGATGATGATGTTATTTGAAAAAATAAAAAGGGAATGACTTGAATTGTAAACTGCGTCCAAGTGCCAAGAACTACTTAATCAACGGGGTTGTTTGTGCCATGTAAAGAAAGATGGGAAATAAATTTGAATTAGTGAACAATGAAAGAGGTTATGTCCCAAGTGGGATGGCTTAGCTGATCGGGCCGAGGTCGGACACCATGCCATACACATGGTGGCACTTATGTTGGATTTCTGATTATCATCGTGGATTTGGATATGTCTCACTTAGGATGGCTTAGCCGGTCGGGTCGAGACCGGACTCTGTGTAAAAACACGGTGGCATTGTGAGTTGTGGCACTTGGCACTAAAGACTATTAACCTAAAAAGATGGAATGATTGAATCGGAAAATATGTGATCCTTAATTGGTGTTTATTTGTATTTATGTGAAGCACTTATTGATTATTATGACTGCCTTATCTTTGTTTCACTGTTCATTATACTATGATTGGTGTTTGCCTTACATAATAGTACTATTCGACAGTACTAACGTCCCTTTTGTCGGGGGCGCTACATCTTTGAATGGATGTAGGTGGTTACATGCATATAGTGTTGATCGCAGATAGTGATGCCTTCTCTCTCTCTCTACTCATAGCAGTCTTGGTGCGCCCCATTTTTTCCCAGGGACATGTATAGTATATGTTGTTCTTCTTTTGTATAAGTTACCACATTTTGAGGTATAGCCGGGGCCTTGTTGCCGACATTGTCATGTTTGTCTTTTGTATCTTTAGAGGCTCCGTGGACTTTTATGTGGGTCATGCATGGGTATAGGGGTGGTCATTGGATTAAGTTGTATTTTGAAACTCTTCTCCCACTAAATTGTAAATTGTATGTACTTTTGGAAACTTAACTATCGCATAATGTGTACAGGGAAAAATGAACTTGCAACGTATATGTATATTTATATAACTGAACTCTTCCCCGTTAACAAATGGTGATCCGTTCCCTTTTTGGATTATGAATGAGTCGGGTAGGAAAGTTTTAATAGGCTTGCTTGACAGGGTTCACTCGGTTGAGAGCTAGTCGCGCTCCCCGAGGTTGGGGCCTGACATCATACTCGATACGTTATTTCGTACTAACGTCCCATTTTTCTGGGGATGCTGCATTTCATGCGTGCAGGTTCTGACAGACAGACGGGTAGACCTCCTCTGTAGGTGTTGCTTGATACGCTTAATTTACACCTTAAAAGAATGTAAGGGGTCGAATCCCACAGAGAACAATATGAGGGCGTTTAGGAATGCTAGAGAATTATCACTTATCGCACAGTGCCAAACAAATACGATTTTGGTGTAGAAAATTGTGTTATAACTAAATGCGAAAATATAAACTAATACAAAGCAAGGAAATGAAGAAATAAACACAAATGGGTAAAGAAAACTTCACCACAATGTCGAAATCTACAAATCTAAAGTGTGTGTGCAAACCCACAAATCAATACTTGTTCTTCTCTACTCAAAATATATTTACAAGGCTGAAGAAATGTCCAAAGATATTATTTTTATATATCGCCTATATCTTCCAAAGAGATTCCAAGATATGCCTTTTATAGTGGGCCAAAATTCAGGTGAAAAGTGGACAAAAACACCCCTGTCGGGCTGATATACGATCGCATTCCTGTCGCATATCAGGGATGCGATTCGCATCTTCACTTTCTTCGTCGCATATCAAAACCCTAGGTCCGAGAGGTTCATCGCATTTGAGAGATGCGGTCCGCATTAGTGATGTGCGATCGCATTCGTGCATCGCATTTACAATGTATCTTCAGGCATCAGATGGTGATGCGATTCAAATGCGAACCGCATTTGAGATATGCGGTCGCATATTTGACTGCATTTCACTTATTAAACTTGACTCAACTTTTTGTTGCGGTATGCGATCTCTGGGCTCGAAATGCGATTCACATGTTGCATATGCGATCGCATTCGGCCATTGCTCCCCTCTTTTCTCTTATTTACTCTCTTTTGCTCAATTTCACTCCAATTTGACCTTAACCACTTCATGGCATCATTTTCCTGCAAATAGAGCAATTATACACTGATAGTAACCTCAAATATCTATTGAGCAACACAAAATCTACTGAAAAGAGGCCAAGATGAGTGGTAAAATTGCCACTCATCAACACCCCCAACTTAGAGCTTTTGCTTGTCCCCAAGCAAATCAAAACTAATAACTCAATGAGGTTCTACTCTTTTAGACGCAAGTTTCATTGTTCATATTCACAATTTACATTTTTCACTTAAGCATTAAACTTATGAATTTGGTTGGTACCAATAATTAATCTCCAATATGCTTCTTAATCGAATTACACCCTCATTTACAAACAAATTTAAGAAGTGCACGGGTTTTTCAAAAACAATAAAGTGATAAGAAAAAGCCTTAAGGAGTGACTCAACAACACTAATCTACTATACATACTCGACTCATTTATATATATATATATATATATATATATATATATTTCACCATCCAATCCTAATTCATATGCCCTCACAAGAACGAAAGAAAGTCCCAACTCACAATATTTACAATATCAACAACAAGGGACATATTTACAAAGTCACTCACACTCACAAAAACGTTCAAGTGCTACAAACAATCATACCATAGGCTTGCCCTTATTTTAATTCATAGCATATTCAAGAATATTCAGTTGGAGATCCCATAAGGACTTTATAAGCTTGTAACGTAGGTTTGGGGAAAGGTAGGATACACATTTGGGAAATGGCTACACCCTCCTTGAACACTACTTACATTTTTCTTCCTTTTTGCACTTTGTGTCCATTCAAACCACATAGCCTCATTCGCATCTAGTTACCAACATAGAACCACTTTAAATACCTCAATCAGTCTCTTCAAAGCTCCCATATTCGTTTTGTGCTTTTCTTTTGTACTTTCCTTTTGTATTTTTCTTTTGTATTGTTCTTTTGGAGCTTGATTTCAAGAGAGTACCTTCCTAGTTTCCATTTTGACACTACACCCCCAACTTAGGCTTTTTGCCTCATTCTCAATATTCAAGGAGGGACGTGTTCAAAAGAGGAATTATTTTTCAAGAGAGAAAGGCTAGTATTGAGGTGACCAAAGAAAAAGTTCAAGGTTCAAATGGGGTAACTAGTGATAACATGTAAACAATGGTGGCTTGAAAGGCTAACGGGTTTTTAATAACACAAAGAATGCCTAAGGTCATTTCTCCAACCAAACATAACTATCATTAGCATTGAAAAACCAACCGGGCAAGTTCTAGATGATGGAAGCAAACACAAGAATTATTTATACAAACACTAACACACATGGAACATGAATCGATCAAGGATGGATCAATTTCTTTTTATTATTATATTTTTTTTTTATAGGAGTGTAGAGCAATAATTTCGAGCTAGTATGTAAAGAGTCACTACAAGAGCCAAGAATTTATCACAAAAATTGTTTTGCACCATGCAACTTATTTGTTTCCATTTAAAACTCATTTGGAGGGGTATTCTTATATCACATTTTTCATACAAGAGATTAATTTCTTCAGTACCAAATAATCCAAGAGTCTCTTCCTAGCAACACAAGACTAATTCCCTTAAGAAAGTTGTCACACCATCTATCATAGGGACAAGTCACCCGGTTCACTTCAAAATGTATTTCTTGGGAAAGAACCGTAGCATGAAGAAAACCCAAGAAAGTCTTATTACTACGGAAATGAAAATGAACTAACTACTAAAAATGAAATTAAGAAGCTAAAAGTTAAAGATAAAATCAACTGCTAAATAGCTAAACCAAATCATACCAAGCCCGACAAGGGCACATCTTTTCTATAAATAACACTAAAGCCCGGCAAGGGCACATAACAATGTCATCACCCAAGTCATAGATAGATACAATGTATAGAAACAACAAATATGCACATGCCACCCCCAACGTTAAATATTGCAGTGACCTCACTGCACAATATCAAAATAAAAGATCAAAGTTTGAGGGTCTCCCTGAGGTCTGCATCAGACTAGCAGACTATATGAGAAGTGGCTGGTCAGAATGGCTGTGAGCTCTCGTGAACCTCCTCGCCATCGCACCTGCGTTTGAGATGCCCGCGCCTGCGTGACCGCACCTGCGTGACCGCACCTGCTCAAATCAACTCCAAAAAATATGAAACTTGGCAAATTGGTTAGAAATAATATAAGAAGCTATTCTAAAAAGAAAATTTTCAAAAAATGATTCAAAAAAATTTGAACCACGATGGGTTGCCTCCCACCAAGCGCCGCATTTAACGTCGTGGCACGACGCAAGTAAACTTTTACCACTTTTCTCTCCACTTTGACGATATGAACTGGGCACCTAGCTTGGAATCAAGCTTATGACCACGTGCGGTGGGAGGTGGTAGAGAGATGACCAGACCAAGCCTGAAATTCTTCATTCTACACTTCTTGGCCCGTATGTGAGGGATGTCATTTTGTC
>ML241583.1:0-24390 GCA_005239495.1 Nicotiana undulata | reverse complement strand
AGGGTGCTATGTGATCGCATAGTGTAACAGTCTACTCCCAGGCACGAAGCTATGCGATCGCGGGCCAATCAATATGATCGCATAGAGTAATGGAACTGACACCAGCAAAGTGCAATTACACCAGATTTTTCATGCATTTCACACCCCGTTAGCTACCCGAAACTCACCCGAGCCCTCGGGTCTCAAAACCAAAAACACACACGACTCCCAAATCATCTTACGGACTTATTCAAGCATTTGGATCATCAAAATATTATCAAAAATAAGGAATTAAACTCAAAACTCATAGAAATTTCTTAAAACTTCATAAATCTTAACTTTTCCAATTTTGATCTGAAACACGTCATTTCAAGTCCGTTTTACACCAAATTTCACAGATAAGACAAATAACATATAATAAACTTGTTCCGGGCTCCGGAACCATAATACGGGCCCGGTAACACGGTTTTTACATAATTACTCATTTTCAAGAACCTTTATTATTTCCAGAAAACAATTTTCTTTAAAAATTCATTTCTCGGGCTTGGGACCTCGGAATTTGATTCCGGGCATAAGCCCAAGTCCCATATTTTCTTACGGACCCTCCGAGACCGACACATCACGGGTCCAGGTTCGTTTAGCAAAAATGTTGACCAAAGTCAACTTTATTCATTTAACTATCATAAAATTCCATTTTCATCAAATTTCAACATAAAGACTTCTCGGCTACACGCCCGGGATGCGCACGCATATCAAGGAGAGATTAACGGAGGCTTTCGGGGCCTCGAAACACATATTTAGCTGGAATTACTTAGGATAACCTTTTGGGTCATCACAATCTCCACCTCTAAAACAAACGTTCGTCCTCGCACGGACATAGAAAAGTACCTGAGTCTGAGAAAATATGGGGATAACGACTCCTCATATCGGACTCGGACTCCCAGGTAGCTGCCTCGGCAGGCTTACCCCTCCACTGAACACGGACCGAAGGATAACTCTTCGACCTCAACTGGCGAACCTGCCTATCTAATATAGCTATTGACTCCTCCTCATAAGTCAGATCCTTGTCCAAATGGACACCGCTGAAGTCTAGAACATGAGATGGATCTGCAATATACCTCCGGAGCATAGATACGTGAAACACTGGATGCACTGTTGATAAATGCGGTGGGAAGGCAAGTCTGTAGGCCACCTCTCCTACCTTATCCAAAATTTTAAATGGACCAATATACCTAGGGCTCAACTTGCCCTTCTTTCAGAATCTCATCATGCCCTTCATAGGCGACACTCGAAGGAACACCTGGTCTCCTACCATGAAAGCCAAATATTGAACTCTACGATCTGCATAACTCTTTTGCCTGGACTGAGCTGTACGAAGCCTATCTTGAATAATCTTCACCTTATCCAAGGCATACTGGACTAACTCAGAACCCAATAACCTAGCCTCTCCGGGCTCAAACCATCCGACTGGAGACCGATATCGCTTTACAACGTCTCTTACGGAGCCATCTGAATGCTCGACTGGTAACTGTTGTTGTAGGCAAACTCTGCTAAAGTCAAGAACTGGTCCCATGAACCACCAAAATCACTAAAACATGCCCGCAACATATCCTCCAAAATTTGAATAGTGCGCTCGGACTGTCCGTCGATCTGAGGATGAAATGTTGTGCTCAAATCAATATGAGTGCCCAACTCTCTCTGAAATACTCTCCAAAAATGGGAGGTAAACTGAGTACCTCGGTCTGATATGATAGATAAGGGCACACCGTGCAATCTGAAATCTCCCTCATATAGATTTGAGTTAACTTCTCCGCTGAAGATGAAACCGCCACCAGAATGAAATGTGCTGACTTTGTCAGCCTATCCACCACAACCCATACTGCATCAACCATCTTCTGAGTCAGTGGAAGTCCAACTACAAAATCCATCGTGATACGCTGCCACTTCCACTCGAGAATCTGAATCTGCTGCATCAAACCACCGGTCCTCTGGTGCTCATACTTAACATGTTGACAATTCAAGCACCGATCTACATAAGCCACAATATCCTTCTTCATTCTACGCCACCAATAATGTTGTCGCAAGTCCTGGTACATCTTCGCGGCGCCCGGATGAATGGAATACTGGGAACTATGGGCTTCCTGCAATATCAACTCATGAATGCCGTCCACATCAGGAACACATATACGACCCTGCAATTTCAAAACTCCCTCAGCATCAACTGTGACCTGTTTGGCACGTCCGTGCCGAACCGCATCTCTAAGAGCACACAAATGACGATCATCATACTGCCTGGCGCGAATATGATCATGCAATGAAGAACAAGCGACGGTATGGGCCAAAACACTGCCACCCTCAGAAACCTACAATCTAACAAATCGATTGGCTAACGCCTGAACATCCAAAGCCAAAGGTCGCTCTCCAGCTGATAGATAAGCCAAACTACCCATGTTGAATGACTTCCGGCTCAAGGCATCGGCCACCACATTGGCCTTTCCCGGATGATAGAGAATAGTAATATCATAATCCTTCAGCAACTCTAACCACCTCCTCTGCCTCATATTCAACTCCTTTTGCTTAAACAAGTAATGCAAACTCTTATGATCAGTGAATACCTCACACGACACCCCATACAAATAGTGCCTCCAAAACTTCAAGGCATGAACGATAGCTGCAAGCTCCAAATCATGGACTGGATAGTTCTTCTCATGAATCTTCAACTGACGAGATGCGTAGGCTATAACCTTTCCCTCCTGCATCAATACCGCACCAAGTCCAACCCGTGAAGCATCACAATACACGGTATACGAACCTGAACCTGAGGGCAATACCAACACTAGTGTTGTGGTCAATGGTGTCTTGAGCTTCTGAAAGCTCGCTTCACACTCCTCAGACCATCTTAACTGAACACTCTTCTGCGTCAACTTGGTCATAGGGGCTGCTATAGATGAAAACCCCTCCACAAACCGGCGATAATAGCCTGCTAGGCCCAAGAAGCTCCGACTCTCTGTGGCTGAAGTGGGCCTAGGACAATCTCTAACTGCTGAAACTTTCTTCGGGTCCACCTGAATGCCCTCTGCCGATACCACGTGGCCCAAGAATGCCACAGAACTCAACCAGAACTCGCACTTAGAAAACTTGGCATACAACTGCCGATCTCTCAGAGTCTGGACGACGACTCTAAGGTGCTACTCATGCTCCTCTCGGCTGTGAGAGTATATCAAAATATCATCTATAAACATGACCACAAAGGAGTCTAAATAAGGCCTGAATACCTGATTCATCAACTCCATGAAAGCAGCGGGGGCATTAGTCAACCCAAACGACATGACCAAAAACTTATAATGCCCATAACGAGTGCGAAAAGCCGTCTTGGGCACATCAGACGCCCTGATCCTCAGCTGATGATAACCATATCTCAAGTCTATCTTAGAGAACACTGCAGCATCCTGAAGCTGATCAAATAAGTCATCAATCCTTGGCAAAGGATACTTGTTCTTAATAGTAACCTTATTCAACTGCCGGTAGTCAATACACATCCTCATTGAGCCGTCTTTCTTCTTCACGAACAATACTGGAGCACCCCAAGGGGAAACACTAGGCCTGATGAAGCCTTTATCCAACAAATCTTGTAATTGTTCCTTTAATTCCTTCAACTATGGCGGCGCCATACGATACAGGGTGATAGAAATGGGCTGAGTGCCCTCAGCTAACTCAATACAAAAGTGAATATCCCTGTCGGGTGGCATACCCGGTAGGTCAGCAGAGAATACCTCTGGAAACTCACAAACAACGAGCACAAACTCTATAGAAGGAACCTCAGCACTAGAATCACGAACGTAGGCCAAATAGGCCAAACAACCCTTCTCGACCATGCGCCGAGCCTTCATATAAGAAATAACTCTACCAGAGGAATGACTAGGAGTCCCTCTCCACTCTAAACGAGGTACTCCTGGCAAGGCTAAGGTCACTGTCTTGGCATGACAGTCCAGAATAGCATGATAGGGAGATAACCAGTCCATCCCCAATATAACATCGAAGTCAACCATATCAAGAAGCAAAAGATCAACCTGAGTCTCCAGACCACCAGTAACTACTACGCAAGCACGGTAGACTCGATCTACCACTATGGAATCACCCACCGGTGTAGACACATGTACGACAGTACTCAAGGAATCACGAGGCATACTCAAATAAGGGGCAAACTATGAATACACATAGGAGAAAGTAGAACCCGGATCAAATAACACCGAAGCCTCTCGGCTGCAAACTGAAATCGTTCCTGTAATAACTGCATCAGAAGCCTCAGCATCAGGACGAGCAGTAAACGCATAACACTGGGGCTGAGCCCCTCCAATCTGAACATCCCTGGGTCTACCTGCTGCAACCTGGCCTCTACCCCTCATGGCCTGTGCTCCACCTCTATGAACGGGACCACCACCTCTTGCACCTCGACCACCACCCCTAGATGGCTGAGGGGGTAAGGGTGTTTCCTACTGCGGGAACCAAGGCACCGGAACCCTGATACTGGGGTCCACTCGAAGCTCGGGGGCAATATCTGGCAACGTGCCCCGGGCTACCACAACTATAACAAGATCTCTACTGCTGTGGCTGATGACTCGGGAACTGGCCCTGACAACCCTGATAACTACCCTGGTAACTCTGAAGCGGTTGTGCACTGATAGATGTTGATGGTGCACTAACATGAGTTGGCGGTGCAAGGGGAGATACCTGAAGTGCTGACTTAAAAGGTCGGGGTGGATGACCCATACGGAAAGAATCACTGCCTCCAGATGAGGCTCCACTTAATCTCCCAAAATGACGGGGCCTCTTGTCATCCCCCTGACCACCTCCCTGTGACAAAATCATCTCAATCCTCCGGGCCACATTGGCCGCATCCTGGAATGAAATATCAGTACTCAACTCCCTAGCCATTTGGAGTCGTATAGGCTGGGCCAACCCCTCAATGAACCTCCGAACTCTCTCCTGATTAGTAGGGAGTATCATCAAAGCATGCCTGGCTAGAGCGATGAACCTGGTCTTGTAATGGGAAGGAACTTTCCCAAAAATACCTCTGTGAACTGAGCCCAAGTCAAAGATGCAGACCCAGCTAGTCAGGCTAAGCAGTAGTCCCTGCACCAAGTCTTGGCTGCACCAGATATTTGAAAAGTAGCCAAGTCAACTCCATTGGACTCCACTATGCCCATGTTCCGAAGAACCTCATAACAACTGTCTAAATAATCGTGGGGATCCTCTGATGGTGCACAAGTAAATGTAGTAGTGAATAACTTGGTGAATCTGTCCAGTCTCCATAGAGCATCTGCTGACATAGCTGCACCCTCGGCTGCCGGTGCCATAATACCCGGCTGAGCTACTCCAGCTGTCTGAGGTGCTGGAGTCTGAAACTGAGTGGCAACCTGCTCTGGGGTTTGAATAATAGGAGTCTGGGTCCCTCCCCCAGCCTGAGATCCAGCTGGTGCTGTAGGAAGAAGACCGACTTGAGCCACACTCTCCATAAGTCCTACCAAACAGACTAGAGCGTCTTGAAGCACTGGGGTAGCAATGAACCCCTCTGGGACCTCTGCTGGTCCAACTGGGACTGCCGGAACTGGGACCTCCTCGTCAGACTCGACCTGAGGGTCCTCCACCGGTGGCACTACTCTAGGCTGAGCCCGGCCCCGGCCTCGACCTCTAGCACGACCTCGTCCACGACCTCGACCTCTCGTAGGAGCTGTAGCAGGAGTGTCAGACTGCTGAGCGGAACTAAGGGAAGCACGCGTCCTCGCCATCTACGAGAGAGTAGAATGCAAACTCAATCAGTATACAGAATATACGACGCACAACAGATTATGAAGAAAATAGGAGTATCCTAACTTAGCAGCCTCTGGGGGATAAATACAGACGTCTCTGTACCGATCCCTCAGACTCTACCAAGGTTGTATGTGAGTTGTGAGACCTAAGCAACCTAGAGCTCTGCTACCAACTTGTCACGACCCGAAATCCTACCTTTCAGACCATGACTGCGTCTAACGTTGAACCCGCTAGACAAGCCAACATATACTACACATTAATATTTTCAAATCAATTCAACAGTAGTAAGATAGAGACCCTTCAAATTTGAACTGAAAATAACCAACATACTCTATAACTTTAACAGCGGAAATGTAATAATACTTTGTGAATGCGTAATGACATAGTAAAGATAACAGCATCGCATAATCCCAAAACAGGGGTGTCACAACCTCACGAACTATCTAAGCTGAGTGCTAAATACAGAGTCTGAAAAAGAAATATATAATTGTCTTGAAACTAGGAGAAAAAGTAAGACAATGAGGAATCCAAATGTAGAAGAGACACCAAGGCCCACGAACGCCAGCGGGTATACCTTGAAGCTCTAGGTGTACTGCAGGTGACTCCCTCAATGCGGTCCACTGGGTCCAGATGCGGGATCTGCACAACATTAAGAAGTGCAGTGTAGCATTAGTACAACCGACCCCATGTAATGAGTAAGTTACAATCCTAACCTCGGCCAAAGTAGTGACGAGGCTAGACTTGACAATAATGATAACATGTCCTATTCTACAGCAGGTAACAGGGATAATACAAGGCAAGGGATAAGCAGGCAAGTAAGGGATACGGGAGCAGTAAAGGGGGGAACAAGTGAAATGAAGCAACCAAATTGATAGATAGAAGTAACCAAAGGAGGCAATATAACACAATAGCCAACGAAACAAGTATAAGTATAAAAAATGTAAACAATGGCACGACATCACCCTTCGTTCTTTTACTCTCTTCCTCACAATGCAATGTGCAATGTATCATGGCACGACATTAACCTTCGTGCTTATAATCAATAAAAGTCATGGCACGGCATAAACCTTCCTGCTTATAATCAATATGAATCATGGCACGACATCACCCTTCGTTCTTTTACTCTCTTCCTCACAATGCAATGTGCAATGTATCATGGCACGACATTAACCTTCGTGCTTATAATCAATAAAAGTCATGGCACGGCATAAACCTTCCTGCTTATAATCAATATGAATCATGGCACGACATCACCCTTCGTTCTTTTACTCTCTTCCTCACAATGCAATGTGCAATGTATCATGGCACGACATTAACCTTCGTGCTTATAATCAATAAAAGTCATGGCACGGCATAAACCTTCCTGCTTATAATCAATATGAATCATGGCACGACATCACCCTTCGTTCTTTTACTCTCTTCCTCACAATGCAATGTGCAATGTATCATGGCACGACATTAACCTTCGTGCTTATAATCAATAAAAGTCATGGCACGGCATAAACCTTCCTGCTTATAATCAATATGAATCATGGCACGACATCACCCTTCGTTCTTTTACTCTCTTCCTCACAATGCAATGTGCAATGTATCATGGCACGACATTAACCTTCGTGCTTATAATCAATAAAAGTCATGGCACGGCATAAACCTTCCTGCTTATAATCAATATGAATCATGGCACGACATCACCCTTCGTTCTTTTACTCTCTTCCTCACAATGCAATGTGCAATGTATCATGGCACGACATTAACCTTCGTGCTTATAATCAATAAAAGTCATGGCACGGCATAAACCTTCCTGCTTATAATCAATATGAATCATGGCACGACATCACCCTTCGTGCTTTACACTCTTCCTCACTATGCAATATAATCAAATATCATGGCACGACATCACCCTTCGTGCATTTACACTCTTCCTCACCAGACAATAATAGATATGATGGCAAGGAGTACAACATGGTGGAAATAGACAGTTCAAATCACCCGGCAAGGGGAAAACATCAATTAATAACTCAATACATGCCCGGCAAGGGTCTCAGCTATAACCAATCACTTCAATCGTATACCCTACACTTGGATTATCAATCGTATCAACACTTCTCAAGCTCAAAAGCCAATACTTTCAACAAGAATAAATTACCAAGTAGAGAAAATCTCATAATATGATAAACATGGAATAAATACTGCAATTTCTATCAAAATAGACTCACGGGCATGCTAGACACACATTTAGGTACTCGTCACCTCACCTATGCAATGAACATGATAATCACTTAGCACATAGCAAATAATACCTATTCCCTCACCAAAGTTAGGCAAGACACTTACCTCGGTCCAAAGTATAGCAATCAACCCTCTAAGACCGTCTTTCCTTTATAATCCGACTCCGAAACAACGATATCTAGGCATAATTAATTCAATAATATCAATAAAAACTCAATAACACAATCCCATAGCCTAGATATTCAATTTCTAGCATTCTTCCAAAATTACCAAAATTCGACCCCGGGCCCGCTTGGTCCAAACACGAGGCTCGGACCAAAACCCGATCACCCATAACCCCACGAGTCAAAATATATAATTTGTTTCAAGATCCAACCCCAAATTTAGGTTGAATTACCCAATTTTCCCAAAAACCTTNAAGAATTAGAAGTTAAAATCACTTACCCAAGTGGCTATGGAGGGAATCTAGCTTGGGGACTTCAATGGAGGTTGGAGAAGAAGGGAAGAGTGAAAAGTTGGGAAAATCCCGTAATGCCTACTGTTTTGGACTTAAAGAATAACTGGGCAAAATATCGCTATGCGATCGCGGAAGAAGGGATGCGATCGCATACAGTCCAAGACTGGGTGAACTGCGATCACGGAATGACTATTGCGATCGCACAGGTATACTGCCTCTTCACTATGCGATCGCACATGAGAAGCTGCGACCGCAGAGAGTGCCTCCCCCCTCCCCCCTCCCCCGGCTCCCCTTACCCGCCTAATACCCTATGCGATCGCGGAGGGTGTTATGCGATCGCATAGTGTATTAGTCTACTCCCATGCACGAAGCTATGCGATCGCGGGCCAATCTATGCGATCGCATAGAGTAATGGAACTGACACCAGCAAAGTGCAATTACACCAGATTTTTCATGCCTTTCGCACCCCGTTAGCTACCCGATACTCACCCGAGCCCTCGGGTCTCAAAACCAAAAACACACACGACTCCCAAATCATCTTACGGACTTATTCAAGAATTTTGATCATAAAAATATCATCAAAAATAAGGAATTAAACCTCAAAACTCATAGAAATTTCTTAAAACTTCATAAAGCTTAACTTTTCCAATTTTGTTCCGAAACACGTCATTTCAAGTCTGTTTTACACCAAATTTCACAGATAAGACAAATAACATATAATAAACTTGTTCCAGGCTTCGGAACCATAATACGGGCCCGGTAACACGGTTTTCACATAATTACTCATTTTCACCTTTATTATTTCCAGAAAACAATTTTCTTTAAAAATTCATTTCTCGGGCTTGGGACCTCGGAATTCGATTCCGCGCATACGCCCATGTCCCATATTTTCTTACGAACCCTCCGAGACCGTCACATCACGGGTCCGGGTCCGGGTCCGTTTACCAAAAATGTTGACCAAAGTCAACTTTATTCATTTAATTATCATAAAATTCCATTTTCATCAAATTTCAACATAAAGACTTCCCGGCTACACGCCGGGGCTGTGAACGTATATCGAGATGAGATTAACGAAGGCTTTCGTTTCCTCGTAACACAGATTTAGCTGGAATTACTTAGGATGACCTTTTGGGTCATCACAACTTCTGGCCATCTCGATCGTTTTTGCAAAATGGGTCATTTCTGTAAATTAATTTTGAACCATGATTATTGGGAGTTTGAATCCATATAAGCCTTAGTGGGGCATTTTCCATGTCTTTGAGGTGACTTTTGTTGAGTTTTGTATTATTAGCCATCCTTGACTACATAAGCCATTTTGCAAAAAATAGTCCAATCACGTCTTGCATGTATCCAATAGGAGGTGCCATAGTGTATTGAGTCACTAACTCTATTTGGTCTAATTTTTCTCATTCATGTATGGATTATTTTACTAGATCTTGAGCGTGACAGACGCCCCAGGACCTTCCTAGCCAGGACCGTTGCCATCTAGAGCTGCTTGAGGATACTTTTATGTTTTATGTTTGTCATTCATGTTGTCTTTCAATTTTTAGTCTTGTACAGTAGTATCGAGTTTGTCAATCTAGTTAAGATTGTCGAGTCTTTTGGTATAGTACTTCATTTATTTATTTATTTTTATTTGAAAAAACCAAAAAAAGTTATAAATGAAAAATCCAAAAAGTTTTTTTTTTATTAGTTTATTTTATTCATCATTTTTCCAGAACTATGCTTGGTCTGATTCATGTGAAACATGATACGTAGGCAACCTACATAGGGTTCGATCAAATCATTATTAAAAATTAAAACAAAAAAGGAATGAAGTTGTGGGACGTGAGGGTGAGAGAAAGGAATTAGTGATAATTAAAAAGAAAAGAGAGGAAGAAAAATGAGCAAGCCAATGAGTTCTAGAAAAGAAAGAAAACAGAAATTGAAATGAACAAAATTGGGATGATACCAATGACCTTGTGACCCTTGAAGTCATTCTAGAACCGTTAATTGCTGCTAGGTGCATTGCACACAACGTGATGTTTTTATCTGATAAATGCCCTAACGCTAACATGTTGGCTTTATGTTGCTCCTCTTTTATATTTTAATTGTTATCATAACAGAGGGTGGTTAGTTTGTGGTGAGTCATCCGTACAACACAAGGGCAAATAGCGAGGTAGCCATGACTGACAAAGACTTGGACACATATGTTGTTGATCCGCCTAAGTGGATTGTTGGGTCAGAATCTGAGTTGAAAGAAGAGGTCCTACGGTTGAAAGGAGAAATGGACAAAATATACCAAGCCTGGATTAGTGGGCGTCCCCCGCCATTATTTCCCACTAACCACTCTGAAAGCGTAGTCACTATTCCGCATCTGTCACAAATCCAGATTCCTACTGTTGCTGATATCTCCCCACAACCTTTTCACACTCCACCCCCCAAAATAACCTCAAAGGAGTCAATGAGCCACTTGGTTAACAATGTGATTGAAGCAGGTGAAGGTCCCAGTAATTTTGATGTGCAACTCAGTGGATAAGATCTCGAGCTTAGTAATTAGAAAGCACCTCATTTCCTAGTCGGGAAGGAGTCTTGGCAGCTCATTTTGACATCTTTTCTGCTATCTGGTTATTTTGGGGTTGTAATCCAGATTTTATCTTATTTGTTTTGGTGATTCAAACCCTTTTGTCCTCTTTTGCTTATTTCTATGAGTCTTGGTAGTTAGTTTTGTGTCTCTGAGTCTGTCATCTAGGTTTGTTTTGGTGTTGTTCAAACCCTTTTGTCCTTTGGTCCAATGAAGTGTTTCTTTTGTTATTTGTTGTCTTCGTTTAGTTCTTTTCTTGTATATAGTTCTCTTCAGGCCAGTTTTAGTGACATGACATGCATGCGGAGTTTTTAGCCAAATCTTGAAAGCTAATCTAATCATGGAATAATGACAAGTTTTGAATATGATAAGGATGCATTTGAGGAAACAAGTAAAGATTCATGCATTCTAAGATAACCTGAAGCTTGAACTGAGTGAAACTGAGGCAGTTAGTCTGGTAAATCAAGAGGTTGATAAGAGCATACAACAAGAAAGTGTCTCTTAAGCAGTTTGAGGTAGATTAGTCAGTGCTGAATTGCATTCTTCCACATCAAGATACGGTTGAGTCAAGTCTGCTTCGAACTGGCAAGAGTTATTCATTGGGATAAAGGTATTTCCCATTGGCACTTTATGTTTGTGTTGATGCCATCAAGAAATATTGTGCATGATTCTTCTGCTTATTTTCAATTGCATCTTTGTACTTGGCATTTTTAAAGTTTGGTATGACGAAGGCATTTTATTCTGCTACCCAAACACTTTTATCTTTTGCTACCCTTTTTGAGCCTTAATTTATTTTGTTTCATACCCCTCTTTTGGAATCAGAAGTAGAGTTAGGAACTAGAAAAGAAAAAGAAAAAGAAAAAAAAAAGAGAAAAAGAAGAATTAGAAAGAAAAGAAAAAAGAAGAAAAAACAAGAAAAAAAAAGAGAAAAAAAAGAAGAAAAAGGAGAAAAAGGAAAAAGAAAAAAGAGAAAAAGAGAAAAAAGAAAGAATGATGAAAAACAAAAAAAATCAGGTAGGATATTGGAACTACGTTCGACCTGATTCATTTTAAGGATACATAGGCAGCCTCACTCTGAGGTTCGGTCTCATTAAAACAAAAATCCAAAAAAGAAGAAGAAAAAATAAAATAAAAAAAATTCCCCAGACTCCAAGAAACTGGGGCAGAAGTTTTAATTGTGGCCAAAAGATCTGAGTCCAAAAGTTGTAACGTTGAACTCTTTTATCATAAATTATTTTGAGCCTTCATGTCACCCTTTCTTTCTAACCCTGTCCAAAAGCCTACATTACAGTCCAAAGAAAGACCTCCCGACCAATCTTTGCGGATGCCAAATCAAGTGTATTGAGAAAGTATGATCTTCCTGCATCATGGGTAATACCTTGTTCTCAGCATAAAGAGAGAAAATGATAAAATGAGAGAGTCTTATCGATGAAAACCCTCATGGGCACTGTAAGGCAACGGTGCGTTGAGAAAAGAGCAAAATGAGAGAGGCTTGATGGTGAAAATCCTTCAGGGCACTACAAGTCGACTGAGGATTATGGTCAAATAGGACAATTGGAGCACTAACGCCCAGTTTCACAACTTAGAGGCATAACAAGAGTTGAAGATCAGATTCGCTTGACAGATTAGGCCGCTTAATCCAAAATTCAATTCATGGTCAGGGAGATGGCCTTCAAATCATATTAGTTCCAACTTTTCTCTTTTTCCTAGGTAAAAGTTTTTCTTGTTAGATACCATCTCTCTTGTTTTTCTTCATATTTTGTTCCTCTTGTTTTGTTTGAGTCCCTTTTGAGTATATTTTTGTCAAAACAAGTGAGAAATGACTTCAAAATCTACTACCAGCTTTTTAATCACACAAAGCCGAGTCTGGAAAGCACATCAAAATGTCACAAGACACAGGAGAATAGTGTGTGCACTGAGTTAGTGATAATAGATATTCTCTAGGATTGATGCAAAATGCAAAGATTTGGTGAATATTAGAATACGAGTGCAATACATTGGGTATAAGGTTTGGACTTGAACAAATCAGGAATATTTCTTGTGATAAGGGTTGTCCGGAAAAGCAGTCGGCCGATAACAAACACTGTCTTCCAAGTTGAAATCGAAGTTGATCGTGACAAGTGCAAGAGAAATCGCCCTCGTAATCAAGGCCAGTAACTAACCACCACATTTTAAACTCACAAGTTTTCTTTGTTTGAAATAGGGACAAAGAAGTGTAAGCAAGTTGGTTAAAAAACAAACAAAAAGGAAGAAAAGAAAGAAAAAGAAAAAGAGAAGAGTCGACAAAGGGAAGTTTCTCAAATCTTTGCCTTTATCTGTCTTGCTAATGTGCATAAAATGTTGTCATTGCTCTTCACATTTTCCCCCCTAGAATAAAATGTCCTAGTCTGATGGATTTTCCTTCCAATAAATATGTTAGTCTAATGAATTTTTCTCCTAAGATAGAAAACCTAGTCTGATGAATTTTCTCCTAGGATAGAAATCTTAGTCTGATGAATCTTTCTCCTAAGATAGAAAATGTCACGACCCAAAACATATGGGTTGTGATGGCGCCAGACACCACTGTCAGGCAAGCCAACCCCTTAATCAGTTGGAACACTTTCCAGTTTAACATTTTAGAATCGAAGCCTCTTCTTGAATTTTCATTATTAAATAAATAAATTTCGTAATATAAATACGGCAAGAAACCAACTTAATACAAATGAAAAAAAAATACCGAGAAATCCCCAGAACCCGGTGACACAAGTCCATGAGCAATTTCTAAGAATTTATACAATTATACAACGCTTGTCCGAAAAACAAATTGGACAAAGGCAATAAATATAAAATGTAAGTACACCGAAGGGAGACTCCGGTAGCTGTGGAACGCCTCTGAATGAATGCAGCCCGTATAAGTCCCCAAATCGATCACTGTACTATAAAGGTATCTATGCAACAAAATGCACAGAAAGTGTAGTATGAGTACATATACATATATGTACCCAGTGAGTATCCCGTCTAATCTCGAAGAAGTAGTGACGAGAGGTCGACTTGACACTCACTAAGGTCCAATAATATAAATAGGACAGAATATGCTGAAAGCAGTAGACATGTGAAGGCAATTAAGCAGCAAATATTTATAAGGCACTGAAATCCGAATAATTTCTAAAAATAAGTAAATAAGTAATCTCCTTTTCATTTTCCCCAATCAACTGACAAGTCTTTATTCATGAAAATGTTTAACAATTGACGTCCTTAAATCAATTTAACAGTTTAAGTCACAAGAGGTATATCCTATGTATATATACATATATATGCCGAGGGTCGATCGGCCCGTCCCAAAAGTGCACCTTTAAGTCCACCGTGGCGTACGGCCCGCTCCAATAAATGCATCTTTAAATTCGCCGTGGCGTACGGCCCGCTCCCATAAATGTATCTATAAATCCGTGGTGGCGTACGACCTGATCCCATAAGAGTGGAGGTAAACACACTCCGCTCGCGGAATGTAAATTGTGAAGCAGTCACATGCACACACAATATTCTTTCCTTTTCATAATACTTTTCATAAAAAATTTCTTTCATACTACTTCCCGTAAAACAATCCCTTTCATATTATTTTTCCGTAAAACAATTTCTTTCATTTTATTTTCCGTAAAACAATTCCTTTCATTTTATTTAAATTCCATAAATCTCAGAGAAACAAAACTACATATAATAAGGTTTCATAGCATATAATTCCGTACGAGAAGAACACAGGGCATGATGTGGGGCCTAACTACCCGGACATAACAACAATAGCCGCTACGTAAGGACTCTCGTCACTTGGTACGTACGTAGCCCCCCACAAACAATTACACAAAGCATATAGAACACCTATGGGGACAATTTCCTCTTACAAGGTTAGAAAGGAGACTCACCTCGCTATGAAGATTCATCACCGGCTTCCGAGCCCCTACGACGACCCCAACGGATGCGCAACGCCCCCAAACTATCCAAATAACGATAATTCAATGAAAGTATACTCAATTGATCATAAAAAATTCAAATTATAGAGTTCCTCAGCCCGACTCAATGAAATGGCAAAAATTCCCTCGGGCCCACGTGCCCAGTCTTCAAAATTTCTTGAAGAAAATCTCTACCCGAAGCTTTACTAATTCAATTACACAATTTACTCCAAAATTTATGCTCAATTCGTGGGAAAAATCACATTTACCCAAATTCTAGGTTTCTTCCAAAATCCCAAATTTTCCACAATTTTTCATGTTTAATCTCATGTATAAACCTTGAATTAACTTGGAAATGAGAAGGAACCACTTACCTCTTGATGCTTGATGAAAATCACCCTTTGAAATTCTCCAAAATCGCCCCAACCAAGTGAAGAAATGAAGAAAAATGAGCTAAACCCGCTAAAATATTATTCTGCCCAGGTATTTACTCATCGCGATCGCGGAAAATGCTTCGCGATCGCGGAGAATAATTTTCCATCCCAAAATTTGCTCTTCGCGATCGCAGAAAGATCTTTGCGATCGCGGAGAACAATTGCCCGGACAGCCTCCAGTAGAATAGTCATAACGTTTTGCACACAACTCCAAATGACAAATGGTTAAATGTTATGAAAACTAGACTCAAATATCTACAACGTCTATGTGTTGGTCATCTCTCAATTCCTTATAGATTTCTAGATATAATCTGGCAAAGTCAGCGCATGTGCAACACAACTTTCTTCTTCATCTTCCCGGACACCCTGTAGTGTAACAGCCATATATCTTTGTACACAAATCCAAATCATGAATGGTTTACTTTTCTAGAAACTAGACACAAAGGTATACAAGTTTTATTTTTATACCATCTCAAAATTCTTTATAGATTGTGAGATATGAGCCTCCGAAGTCGAGTCAGTGCAGCAGAACATTTACTCTACGCGATCGCGAAAGGCTTTCCGCGATCTTGATTCACTGGCCCGTTTCTCACATTTTACTCACCGCGACCGCGACCAATTCCCCGCGATCGTGTAGAACACTGCCGTAGACAAAAACCAGTAGTTATAAATGGCCTNTCACATCAAACAACGCCGAAAACACGAATCGCGCAAGAATTCAACTTTATGAACTTTGAAATTTCTAACTTTCACATCCGATGCCGAAACCTATCAAATCACGTCCGATTGACCCCAAATTTAGCACACAAGTCACATTCGACATTACGGACCTGCTCCAACTTTTGGAATCTCATTCCGACCCCGATATCAAAATTTCCACTTCCGGTCGGATTTTCTCAAAAACCTTCAAATTTCTATCTTTAGCCAAATGACTTCAAAATGACATACGGACATCCGAATTCACTTTCGATCGCGCTCCCAACTCCAGAATCACCATACGAATCTATTCCCATACTCGGAATCCCAAACGGACATCTATAACACTGAAATGCCTTGCAACCCAAATTTATGAAATTCTTCTAAAATACTAACTTCCACAATACACGAAACACAGTAATAATTAAATTTATATAAGATGACCTTTTGGGTTATCACAGTTTACTCAAAATTCCAGTCTTACTCAATTTCCTCAACTTAAGGCTTCTGAAATGAGAATTTTCCTTTCAATTTAACCCAGAACCTCCTAAATTTCAACTCTGACAATACCCACAAGTCACAATACCCGAAATGAAGTTGTTCATGACTCCCAACTGCTGAACGATGCACTGGATCTCAAAACGACCGATCGGGTCGTTACATTGCATCAGTAGTATAAGTGGTTTACAGTTTTTCTAACAATTCACAAATCTCCCGAGTGCAAACTAGGGCAGAAAATTTTGTTTGTTTTGTTGTTTTGATTGTGGGCACTCACCTGGAGAATGAGGGAATTCATTTCAAAGTTATTTTAAAGTTCAAGTTAGTAGCAGGCGCCCACCTGAAGAACGAGGGAAGTCATTTCAGAATTCAGTTCATGTTACAAGTAGCAGAAGCTCACGGAAAGAATGCGATTCAATGATAGATGACCAACAGAAGTAGTCTTAATCCAGAATAAAAGAAGGAAAAAAAAGAAGAAAAAAAGAAGAAGCATCCAAAATGCAGAAGCGGAGGCAATATGTGGGTTGCTCAAGACATAGCTGAGTCGCTAGCTTTGCATGTCCCGTTGTGCTCCGGAGAAGCCGTGGGAGAATAAATCATCACCTGCAACTAGCAAGTATCAAGGTTCAAATCTAAAGTCTTCATGAAGAACCATTCAACGCTCAAGATCGAGCTTCAGAAGACTTATAAATAGGAATCTTGTAACTCATAGCTGATAGGCTTAGTTAGTCTTTTTATTTTTGATTTTGATGTAATAAGAGGTCCGCGGACCAGAACCTCGACGGAACGGCACCACAATCGGCTCCCCACCTCGGTATACTCCTTCGCTCTTCTCACTTCTGAACTACACGTGGCCTGATTCCTTTATAGCCAAGGATATGTAGGCAGCTCATATATCAGGGCTCAGTCACATTCTCCTTTCTTTTAGTGTTTGGTCTCTCTAAATAAGGGTCGGGTCAAAAAACCTGTCTAGTCGTTCTTTGTCTGAAAACTCTTCGTGTTTCCAGTCAAAGAGGGGCAGCTGTAGACATGTAATTTTTTACCCTACCCAAGAATTTACATATTTTAGCATTTAAATATTTAGTTTAGGCCTAATATCACTATTTTTACTAGTCTTGACTCGTTTACTTTATTTTAAGCACACAAATTTTTAAAATTACAAAAAAAGTTCCATATTTCTCTATTTACTTCTCGTATTAGGTATTTTTAGAAGGATATATTACTTTGAATCTATTTTTATTTTAATATAATCTTTGAAAATACCAAAAATAGTTTCAACTTTAATTTTTAGCTTCATTTTAAATATAATAATTTATTAAAATCAATTAAGAATTATTTTATATTTTTTATAAGTATTCTTGAAGTGCATTTTAAATCAATTTTATAAAATTATTGAGCCCAAATTAAATTCTTGCAAGCAGGCCCAAGTGAGACAACTTACCCTAATCTCTAAAAACTCTAACACCCTTAGTGTTCTTCCTCACCTCTTACATCCTATCCCTAATACTATTTTTAAGACCCCATCCACACAATAAAGAAAACCCTAACAACACCACAAGCCGCCGCCGGTCAGATCTCCAAAGAAGACAACCATAACAGCCCCCTCTACTGATCTTCTTCAACCTTGAAACCCAGCAACCCCACCCCTCCCTTCACCAAACCGCCACCAATTCCCCCTCCCAACACCACCAGACCACCGGCGACTGTTCCCTCCCCCCTCTTCATCGCTGCCGCTGACCACCCCCTTACCCCAAGACGGGCAACCTCCAACCAGACCCACCAGAAAACTCCGCCCTAAGACGCCGGAAACCAGCCCCTCCCTCATTCCCTCGTCATTAACAGCAGCAACCCCACCAAGACAGCCGACGCCGGAACCCCTCCTCCAGTCGCACCACCCCTCCCTTCTCTAACCTCCACCACCACAAACAAGAAACACAGACACATACAAGAACAAAGAAACTGTCAGAGAGTTTAAAAAGAAGGACTTCTGCTTCTGATTTTCGATTTAGAATCCGACGGGGTTTGATTGATGTCACAGTGCCGCTCGGGAATATTTTCATGATCCGGGGGTCAATCTATTGTTGTTGTTGCATTTTTCGGTCAGATTTAGTTCGTCAAAATTAGTCGTAATCGAGTTCTCGTTAATACTAAGGAGCTAATTATTAAGGTCCGTCACATTCTATCTTTTTTAATTCTTCATCAATCAATAGATTTACTTTCTATTACAATAAGTTTGAATCTCCATTGATCTTTTTTATCTTGTTTGGTTTCCTTGTCATCTTGTTTAATTTTGTGATGACCCAAGGGGTCATTTTATAAGACTAGACTCTGTTCCATGCTAAATAGACATAAAAAGACTAAAATTAAATACCTCGATTTGCGTGCGCAGTCCGAGCATGAAATCGGAAAGCTTTTATGTGAAAATATGGGAAATAGTGATTTTTAGAATTTAAATTTGATAAAAGTTGACTTTGGTCAACATTTTTAGTAAACGGACCCGGATCCGCATTTTGACGATCCCGGGAGGTCCGCAGTCAAATATGAGACTCGGGCGTATGCCCGAAAATGAATTCCGAGGCCCAAAGACTCAGAAATCAATTTTTGAAAATAATTGTTTTGCTGAAATGTTTAAAAATTAAAGAAAAGAAATAATGTTTAAAATCATTTGTATCGGGCCCGTATTTTGGTTCTGGAGCCCAGTATAGATTTGTTATGATATTAAAAGGTTAACTGTGAAATTAGGCGAAAAACGGAGTTCGTTTGACGTGATTCGGACATCCTGTTGAGAAATTATGAACTTTAAGAGTTCTTGTTGAAAATGATTAATTCGTAGTTTTACATGTTATTTTCACGATATGATCGCACGAGAAAGTCCGTATGATGTTTCTAGACTTGCGTGCATGTTTTGTTTAGAGACCCGAGGGCTCGGGTGAGTTTCGGATAGGCCACGAGATGTTTTGAACTTAAGAAAAATTGTTGGTTTTTCATTTTCTGGTGTCCAGGTCTTTTCTTCTATGCGATCGCATAGGAATGTCCGCGATCACATAGTGTAAAGTCTGAGGTCCCTTTTTGTTCTATGCGCTCGCATCGCTATATCCGCGATCGCATAATGTTAATTTGCTGGGGGGTCAACTTTTGTTCTATGTGATCGCATAGATTCTTCTGCGATCGCATAGTGTTAAATTGCTGGGGGTCAACTTTGTTCTATGCGATCGTATAGATTCTTCCGCGATCGCATAGTGTTAATTTTAGGGGTATTTTTTGTTATTCGATGCGATCGCATCCCTTCTTCCACGATCGCATAGAAGGCCCGCCCAGTCATATAAATACACTATTAAACCGGGCAGAACCCTTTCTTCTCCAAATCTTCGAGGTTCCAGCCCTACAAACGATTTTTCTTCAACAATCTTCATCTCCAAGTCATAGGTAATCAATTCCAAACCTTGTTCTTTCAAATCCTTACTATTTTGCATCACTTTTAAAGCAAAAACACAGAATCTTAATGGTAAAAATTGAGGGTCTGGGTAGAATTAGGGAATTTTATAAAAATCGAATTTTTACATCGAATTAAGTGTCGGATTTCAAAACTAATAGCATATTTGGGTTCGTGGGTGAATGGGTAAACGTAATTTGGTCCGAACCCTGAGTTTAGACCAAGCGGGTCGGGGTCGGGTTTTCACTTTTTTTTTAGAAAACTTAGGAAAATTTATATTTTTTCAATAAAGTTAGTTCCTTTAGCATTAGTTAATGATATTAAGTTAATTGTGATTAGATTCGAGCAAGTTAGAGGTGAATTCAAAAGGAAAAGNAGAAAACTTAGGAAAAATTATATTTTTCAATAAAGTTAGTTCCTTTAGCATTAGTTAATGATATTAAGTTAATTGTGATTAGATTCGAGCAAGTTAGAGGTGAATTCAAAAGGAAAAGCAATATTTGAGCAGTGAGTGGCTTGCGAAATTGAGGTAAGTATTTGGTCTAACTTTGACTTGAGGGAATAGGACTCCCCACTTGTTTTCTATGTGAAATGCATGGGCGTGGTGTATAGGTGAGGTGACGAGTATCTATGCACCACCCAAATTGTTTGTTAAACATGATCCCTTCTACGTTCCCAACTTAATTGGTATTTGTCTTAATTGTTATATGTTCATTATTGTTTCTATGACTATTTGGCCTTATTATTTAATTATCAGATATGTTGTGGTTATATTGGAAAGAGTATTGGTTGTTTTAGCTGGTTTCCTTGTGGTATAGAACGGTTGGGAGGTTTGGCATTATTTTTACGAATTATATATATATATATATATATATATTTACATTCATGTTGGTTTCGTTTGATAATATTGAGGAAGTTGTGAGAAATGCAGTTTAACTGTTTCGTAATTGTTGAGGTTCACGTGGTTATTGGGTTTCATTGAGTTATTTCCAATTGTTGTTGTAAGTGTGTTAAAAGTGTTGGTTGTTCTCTTGATTTTATCATGGTATATAAAGATTGAGCTGGATTGACAATGTTACGGTGTTTACATATATTCTGGTTGGTTTTATTGTGAAATGATATTGGTTAAAGCTTACGAGCTATATGGTTTTCTGTTTGAAATTGTGGAAATAACAATATTGTGAAAGGCTTGGCCTGAATTGTGAAATTCTTTATAAATAAATTGAGATGATATGTCTGGTGGGAGCGGGTTGTACGCCGCACCAAGGAGTGATAAGGGTGGACAGGTGGGCTCGGGTTGCACGCCGCAACATGAGCAATAAGGGTGATATATTTAGGGAGGAGCAATAAGGGTGGACAGGTGAGAGCGGGTTGCACGCCGTAACAATGAGCGATAAGGGAGGACTTTTATATTTTTTTTACTGATTTTCAAATAACAACAAAGATTTGAAAACTTACTATTTTATATTACTATTTTTAATATTTTGGCACTACTTTTATTTAAAGTTAAAGTTTGAAAATTTTAAAACTTATTTGAGAATGGGTTATGGCGGAGGCCTGGAAAAGGCGGCTGAGTTATTTCATTGTTGTTTCAGTACTTAATTATTTGTTTAGACTTCCTTCTTGCTTTATATTTATTGTCTCAGTTATATTTTCTTGTTCGTGTAGAATTGTTTTATTGTATATTATTGTCACATGTTATATGTTGTTAATGCTCCGCCGTAGCCTCGTCACTACTTCGTCGATCTTAGGCTCGGCACTTATTCAGTACATGGGGTCGGTTGTACTGATACTACACTCTGCACTCTTTTGTGCAGATCCAAGTATCGACCAGCGATAGAGATATTTAGAGCGGCTATTCATTTATTCGGAAACACGAGGTATATCTGCCAGCGTTCGCAGATCCCGAGAGTCTTCTCCTATTTTTATAAAACTGTTTTATTATATTCAGAACAGTTACATTATTTATTTCAACCCATTATTTGTAGTATTCTTTAGTAGTTCGTGAATTGTGACACCAGACTTTGGGGTAGTTCTATATTTATTTATCTATTTAGCTCGTGGTTCGTTTTATTTAATTGTTCAATACTTTATATTTGGAGTATTTGATTGGAAATCATTTAAATTAAGTTTACTTTACGTTCGTTTGTTTATGCTTAAGTAAATAATCAAAGGAAATTAGTTAATCGGATTCTAACATTGGCTTGCCTAGCAAGTGTGGTGTTAGGCGCCATCACGATCCCTAAGGTAGGGAATTTGGGTCGTGAAAAATTTATTCCTGGAATCATACTTTGAATTGTATTGTAAATCTGTCCTATAAACTTGAAAATGAAAACAGAATAATTAAATTGAATGGAATTGGTGATATATTGAAGTAATTGGATCGTGGGGTTCGGGATGTTAAAAAAATATGTATCTATGAATTAAAATTGTGATGATTTGAACCAAATTGAACAAACGTTTAGGATTATCATGTTTATTATTTGTAACGACCCGACCGGTCGTTTTGAACTCTAGCGTGTCGTTCAGCGGTTGGAAGTCATGAACAGCTTCATTTCAGGTATATTGACTTGTGCGTATGGTCGGAATTAAAATTTAGGAAGATCAGAGTTAAATTGAAAGGAAAATATTCATTTCAGAAGCCTTAAGTTGGAAGAATCGACTCAGAATGAATTTTGGGGTGAACGACCTCGGAATCAGGATTTAAAGGTTCCAGCAGGTTCGTATGATGATTTCGGACTTGGCCGTATGTCCGGATCAGGATTTGGATAACCCGGGAGCGTTTTGGCGTATAATGTGGAAGTTAGCATTTTTGAAGGAATTTCCTAAGTTTGGCTTGAAGCGCATTTCAGAGATAATGACATCCGTTTGGGATTCTGAGTCTGGGAATAACTCCTTATGCTGATTCTGGAGTTGGAGTGCGATCGGAAGTGAATTCGGATGTCCGGAGGTCATTTTGAAGTCATTTGGCTAAAGATAGAAAATTGAAGGTTTTGAAGAATCCGACCGGAAGTGGGAAATTTGATATCGGGGTTGGAATGCGATTCCGGGAGTTGGAGCAGATCCGTAATGTCGAATATGACTTGTGTGCAAAATTTGGGGTCAATCGGACGTGATTTGACAGGGTTCGGCATCGGATGTGGAAGTTGAAATTTCTTAAGTCTTAAAGATTTGGATTAGAGAGTGATTCATCATTTTGATGTTGTTTGATGTGTTTTGAGGATTCGAGCAAGTCCGTGTTATGTTTCGGGATAGGTTGGTGTAATTGGACGGGGTCCCGGGGGCCTCAGGTGGATCCCGGGTGGTTAACGGATCGAAAGTTGAAGTTTGAGAAGAGCTAAAGTTGTTGTCATCTGGTGCGACCGCACCTGCGATGGAATTTCCGCAGGTGAGGAGCCGCAGGTGCGAAGAATTGGGGGTCCGGTTGGGAGCGCAGGTGCGATGGTATTTCCGCACTTGCGAGGTCGCAGGTGCGGGTTATGGGTCACAGGTGCGGACTTGGCTCGAGCTGAGAAGAGCAGCAGGTGCGGAGGTTTGGTCGCACCTGCGGAATCGCAGGTGCGGTTGTTGGATCGCAGGTGCGAAAAACGACCTGGGCAGAATATTTTAAAACGGAGATTTGTTGGTCATTTCTTCACTTCTTCTTTGGTCGGGGCGATTTTGGAGGAGCCTCAAGGGAAGATTTTCGTCATGAATCACAAGGTAAGTAACTTCTTCATGTTTTTAAGTTAAATACAAGATTATTACATGGATTTAAACATGAAAATGGTGGAAAATTCGGGAATTTTGGAGAAAACCTAGAAACTTGATAAATTGGATTTAACCACGAATTTGAGCATGAAATTAGGAGTAAATTGTATATTTGAGCTAGTAAAGCTATGGGTAGAGTTTATCTTCGAGAAATTTCAGCATCCGGACACGTGGGCCTGAGGGCATTTTGGTCATTTCACTAAGCGGAGTTGTGAAATTATATAATCTGAATTTTTAGCAAACAACTGAGTATATTTTCATTGGTTTATCATCATTTGGGTAGTTATGGAGCGTTGTGCATCGATTGGAGTCGTCGGGAAGGCTTGGAGGCCGTTTATGGATTTTCGGAGCGAGGTAAGTCTCCTTTCTAACTTTGTGAGGGGGAATTTTCCCCCTAGGTGAACTCAATAAAAATATGAAATTTATTTGCTGGGCCCGTATTCACCTTTGATATTTCCAGCACTCATGGGATTCAATCCCAATTTTAGTTGGTCTATCAATTAATGAGAAGAAGCAACATAAGAGAATTCGTAAAGAACTTTCTAGTTCTTTAATATTTACCCATATGAACTCTCTTTTATTTTTGCACATCATACTTAAATTTATATAGCTAAATA